>OAMR01000462.1:243720-318961 GCA_900205405.1 Echinochloa crus-galli | reverse complement strand
AAATTGTGACATGATTATATGGATATTATATGGTCTCAAGTGCATGAAAGCTTATGGACAAGTAATCTATCAAAGACAACATACAAGACAATATTGAAGATATTTCAAGATCAATTGAAGCAATGGATTTCAATGTGGATTTAATGATGATGCAATACAAAGTGGATCTCAAGTGGCTAGATATGGTGAAAGAGTTAAGCTAGATGGGAGTGTCCAGGTACCAAGCAAAGAAAAGGGCAAGTTGGTCTTGTAGCTGAGGGACTTTGCTAGGGTGAAGACTAGCATCATGGTTTGATCTCTATGCACTAGTCAAGCCTTACGAGTGAAGCTATGCAATGCGTCTAATTCTTTATTGATCACATATTGGAATGGCTTATGAATTGGTCCATACACTTGGAAATTCTAAGCCTAGCTCAAGATTGGATTTGCTAATGCAAGAAAAGAATGTTGAAGCCCTCAAAGTGAGAATGATCATGTATGGCATCAATGAAGAAGTTGAAGCTCAAGTGGAAGATTTCGTTTATTGTTTTTAATCTTGAGTATAGGAATGCCGTACTATCAAGAGGGATGCAACATTAGTTGATCGACAACACCAAAAAAAGGTGCTCAATAGATCAACCCTTGTGAGATAACCTTGAGAGTGTAGTGTTTGGGGGTTAGTGTGCTGTCAGGACCCAAACCGGTCTGACCGGTTTGGGAAACCGGTCTGACCGGTTTCCAACGGCTATAACGGCTAGTTTGGGAGTTTGGGGTATTTATACCCCTTGGCCCTCTCCTTTGAGGGCTGCTGGTTCCCTTGCCTTCCTTGCACGCCTAGAGCCTTCCCAAGCACCAGCAAGCTCTCCCCAAACCTCTCTTTGTGAGAGTTGATTGATTCTATCAATATCTTTGGATTTGGGTTGAGAGAGATCTTGTGAGTGAGCTAGAGAAAGCTTGCTAGAGCTAATTGCAACAGCAAAGAGTGAATCCATAGCTTGAGCACTTGCGGTGAAGTCTAGCAACCATTGAAGCATTTGTTACTCTTGGAGGTGAAGCCTCCTAGACGGCTAGGCGTCGCCGGTGAGCTACCGTGTTTGTGGGGATTTCATTTGGCATGAGATCAAAACCATTTCTGAGAGCCCTCAGAAGATTTGTGCCTATAGTTCTTTCATCATGTTCATCATAGAGAGGGTGACAAGCTTGAAGATTCAAAAGGACACCCAGCACAAGCCTCTACACCCTCCGGTACCTCACAAGTTTTGGATGCCTTCTCCACCACAGGATGAGCCTCCACAGCACCCAGATCCTCAGCAGCAGCAGTCACAGCAGCAGGGAGGAGATGCCACTCAGCAGCAGCAGCATAGTCAGCTACAGCCGGGGCAAACCGGTCTGACCGGTTTGGGCCTGGCAGCAGCTCATACCCTGAGCGGAGGACTTCTCCAATTCGGAAGTTCATTTCCATGTTCACTGGCATATGCAAAGGCCAAAGGGATGTTGAAGTGAGCATTTATATTTGCTTCCGCTTCGATCTACTTGGTTGGATGCGGTGAAGAGATTACATGCCAAGATGAGCCCGGATGATCCTCCATCACCTATCTCACCACCTCTTGAGCTGCCTGAGATACCCCCGCTTAGAGACATCATGACAGATCACATGAATGCGGGCTACTTTGAGGAGTATGGTGACATATTTGGATACGGACACGTTGGTTCGAGCTCACAGCCTCCACCACCACCTCCTCCGTCAGTTGGCGCTCTAGGGACTTACACTTTCACACCTACTTCAGAGGGTGACTTGTTTGGTTCCTTGTTCGGGTTTGCACCTCCAGGACCCACCTATGCAGCTCCTAGAATTCCATCTTCGTCATATGCATATGGTGGCACCGGATCTTCTATGGCAGGACTTCAGTTTTCGAGTGCTCCATCTCCTACTCCCGGAGACTTTGCTTCACAGGCAGCAGCTTCCATATTTGGACCTACTTCTGCTCCTAGTCATGGTATGCTTTGATCTTCCACATCTCACTCCATGTCTAGTACATCACTCTAGATTATCACTTGCACATTCATTAAGTCTTTGTCACTAGTGCCTTTTGTAGGATCAAATAAGAGAGATATTGTGTGTGAGCCCGACATTCTAGTGGCGGAGACGATTGGAGAGATGATGGGAGTATGACTACAAGCTTCTTCAGGCCCTTTATGGATGATTGATGACAAAGGGGGAGAAGAATGGATTAAAGCCTAGTTTCTAGTCTTGTAGTCGTTTATGAATTTGGATGTAATAAATTCATACCTTATCTGTTTGTGGACTTGAGACATTGTAATGTGTGCTACTATGTGTGTTGAACTCATTTATGTATCCTAAGTGACATTATGATAGTGTGATACAGAGAGGTTAGAGCACACCTCGGCATTTCACACGAGAAATACCGTCTGTCTCATCCCACACGGGTACACATTTTATTTATACAAATCATCTCTTTTATTTTAAGGTACGCACACGGTTGTTTTTGTAAACACCAAGTATTTGTCATGGGTATAATGGAAAAATGTTCCTAAGCGTTTCTAGCAGTGACTAATATTCAAACAGAACATTGTCATATTTAAACATTAATCTGGGTTGTCAAGGAAGTAGTCATAGCAATCAAGGAATGGCTATCCAACCGGGTTTAGCAGTAAAACGAAGAATGAGAGCTCATTGTTGGTACAAATGACATAAAAGCAAACAAGTGATGGTAATCCCATGCAACAAAGTGTTACAATGACAAGTGCTTGGAAATGATAAATGAGACATGGTGTTATGCATATTGAATGGTCTCAACAAGAAAAAGCTTGTCTAATAGTTTTGGGATAAATTAATTAAGAAATTAGGATTTCTTTGGGCTTGATCCATAGCTATGGTTAGAATCAAATTGAGACATGATTACTATAGTATACAAGTGGTCTCAAGTACATGGAAGCTCATGGACAAGTTATTTACCAAAGACCACATACAAGATAATATTGAAGATATTTCAAGATTAAGCAAAGCAATGGATTTCGATGTGGATTTAATGATGATGCAATACAAAGTGGATCTCAAGTGGCTAGATATGGTGAAAGAGTTAAGCTAGATGGGAGTGTCCAGGTACCAAGCAAAGAGAAGGGCAAGTTGGTCTTGTAGCCGAGGGACTTTGCTAGGGTGAAGACTAGCATCATGGTTTAATCTCTATGCACTAATCAAGCCTTACGAGTGAAGCTATGCAATGCGTCTAATTCTTTATTGATCATATATTGGAATGGCTTATGAATTGGTCCATACACTTGGAAATTCTAAGCCTAGCTCAAGATTGGATTTGCTCAAGCAAGAAAAGAATGTTGAAGCCCTCAATGATGAGAATAATCATGTATGGCATCGTTGAAGACTTAGAAGCTCAAGAGGAAGATTTATTTGCTATTTAATTTCTTGAGTATAGGAATGCCGTACTATCAAGAGGGATGCAACATTTAGTTGTGGGATAACACCAAAGTGCTCAATAGATCAACCCTTGTGAGATAGCCTTGAGAGTGTAGTGTTTGGGGTTAGTGTGCTGTCAGGACCCAAACCGGTCTGACCGGTTTGGGAAACCGGTCTGACCGGTTTCCAACGGCTATAACGGCTAGTTTGGGAGTTTGGGGTATTTATACCCCTTGGCCCTCTCCTTTGAGGGCTGCTGGTTCCCTTGCCTTCCTTGCACGCCTAGAGCCTTCCCAAGCACCAGCAAGCTCTCCCCAAACCTCTCTTTGTGAGAGTTGATTGATTCTATCAATATCTTTGGATTTGGGTTGAGAGAGATCTTGTGAGTGAGCTAGAGAAAGCTTGCTAGAGCTAATTGCAACAGCAAAGAGTGAATCCATAGCTTGAGCACTTGCGGTGAAGTCTAGCAACCTTTGAAGCATTTGTTACTCTTGGAGGTGAAGCCTCCTAGACGGCTAGGCGTCGCCGGTGAGCTACCGTGTTTGTGGTAAGCCGCGGATCGTTTGTATAGGCCGGCCTTGCCTCCTTCGTGGAAAAGGGCCACAAGCTAGTGGAACCGAGGAAAGTGGCTTGGAGTGGATAAGCCCGCCTTTCGTAGGCCCTCAACGGAGAGTAGGATTCACCTTGTCTTTGTGACGGCCTTTGTGGTATTGGTGAATCCGAACTTCGGGAAACAAATCATCGTGTCTCTCTCTTGGTTTGCCTCACAAGTTAAATTCTAGCATTTATATTTGCTTCCGCTTCGATCTACTTGGTTGTGCTCTACTTATGTGCAGGGACTTTGTGAACCTGCTAGAAATCACCTACAGGAGCTGCAAAACAAGTTTGGTTTGTGCTAGAACTCATAGAGGGGATCATATACATATTTGTGTGTTTCTGCAGGAAACCGGTCTGACCGGTTTGGCAAACCGGTCTGACCGCTTTTGTACTGTGTTGGGTTCCTGACCCCAAACCGGTCTGACCGGTTTGGGAAACCGGTCTGACCGGTTTTGGTACCGACAGTGTGAAAAAGTTTTGTTAATTGCAGATTCCCCTATTCCCCCCCCCCCCCTCTAGGTGACATCAAGGTCCTTTCACTAACCCTCTTTAAACGGTCACGAACTCTAAATCCGGCAGACCATCTGAATTCGTAACCTGAGACACCATGCTACAAAGTAACCGCTGGGTACCCGTGCATAATCCACCAGGAATAAATTGCAGATGAAATCCATCTTTGAGTCGGAGAATCCGTGAATGAAGCCAAGGTGACTCTGTCTCTTGGTCTATATGAAAAGGAAAGGCAAAATTGAAGATGTCATCACCACATGTAGTTGCAAAGTCCGAAGCTAGCCCTTCCAACACCAGGGCCGAATCCGTCGCCGGCTGGACCGGTGACCAAGTGCCGCCGCAGGCCGTCACTACGCCTGGCCTCTGCCTCCGCGCCGCGTGCAGTCATCTCGCCGCGCCCCGGCCGTCAACGCGCGGCCATCCCGTCGCGCCGACCGCCCGCACCGGCCATCCCCCAGCCAGGAACCGTGGTCTACCGAAGGAAGAGAGCCCCGCTGTTGCCTTCCTAGCAGGTCCACGGGCTTCCGGGGCCTTGCTCCGGCGACGGCGAGGATGGCCAGAGGGTGGGGAGGGGGGAGCGGCGGCGGTGGGGGGGCGAGCCGCCCGAGTCGCCCCTGGGAGACGACGCGGGGGCCTCCTCTTTTTTCGGATCTCGAAGGTATAGCATGTTATGAAATCTCTAGGATGCCTTCTATTTTCAGAGATAAGCAAGAAATTTCCAATGGCACACTTGGATTCTCGAGACTGGGCATGCAAATTATGATGAATATATTTCACTTTACGATCACTCTTCGTCACACAACTGTAACTTTAGCGACTCTAGAGCAATTTTTTCTTAAAATGGTTTTTTCATGGCCAGTGGATATGCAAATTGAACTGGAGAACCCATCATTTGTCCCGGCTCATAAACCTTACTAGTACTAGTTATTGAGCTGGTACAATGAAACCTATGTGGATGAGTGACGGGCATCAATGCTGGCACATATAATCATTTATGAGTAAAATGCACCTACCAACCCCTAGCTTGCGAGGGGTGTCATTTAGGTCCAACTTTGAAAATACATTTCTGGATGGATAAATTTTTGAAGTCACTCACTATAGACCCATACCATCCTATCTTCTCGCGGTGGATCCGTTAGAGCGTTGAACTCCGGGAGTCATTAGGACTCCCGTCCTGATCCTAGTTTGAAGTAGGGTTCTTAAAACAAAGCCTGGCTCCCTCCATGGTCAAGTTCTTTTATATAGATCCATACCAATCCACATATGCATCTAGTGTTGATATGGTGTGTTGACAAGGCTTTGTGAAGCATCTCCTAACTAGGGGCGTTTGTTGAGCAAGTCATGCGTGTCACGACGTCTTCAACAATGCTCGCGCACGGCCAGCCATGACCCCTTGGCTTCTCATCCCAACAGCATGGCTCTGGGTGGCATGACGCCGGGCAGCTCGGCATGCTTCTTACAGTGGAGGGCTCCACAAGTAGCCATGCACCATTCCCGCGGTGGGAGAAGGGATCAACAAAGTTCCCCACGGAGGATGTTTTTGCTGCATAATGTTTCAAGCTACATTTTGTGGGGGAGGTCTCTGACGTGCAGGAGCTCGACTGTTACTTCAGCTGGCATATTATTTGAGAGTACTTTGATCCCGCAGCTAACTACTAGCTCTGCATTTGCAAACCTACAATCAAGGAAGTGTAACACAATGTTAGGCAATTGGTCGTGGCTCCGGTGGACGGGTGTTGCTATTTCTTACGATCACAAATAAATCCGCAACCACTCGGATATAACCTTCTAGCATTTCACCCCTGAGTATTTAGAAGTATTGTTATTTATTTTATCCCAAGCGAAGATGGGTGGTCAAAAGAAGTATTATGTTATCGACTATACCTTAATTGATGGGCCATAGTCCAAACAGGGGTTAGATATGAAAGCATGATAATGCGACACACAAGAGAACCAAACTCAAGATAAAGATAACCTAGGCATGGGAAGATAGGACATAAGAGAGATACAATGAATGCTATATATGTACATCCTATATACTACACAGTTCATAAAAATATGCATACTCAACATATGTTTAGGACTTAGTTCTAGCACAGCCAAGCACAAATGGAGGCATGGAGCTACGCGATGGTCTGGTGTCCCACTCTCCTTCTTTAATTAACTAGCCCTACCTCTAGAACATGGGGGTTTACAAAGGACAAACGGGCTTGTCAGCACCTGCTACCTACTGTTGATGTTTTACCATCGGCATACCTTCCTAGGGGTATCCCGGGGCAGAGAGTTGTGATGGTCACTGGACCCAGAACTTGATTCTTAACGCGAAGACACAACACATAAAGGTTTAAACAGGTCCGGGCCACTAGTGTAGCGTAATACCCTACATCTTGTATGGGGATTGCATATTGTATTGTTTGTTGCCTCCTCTACCATTGTTCTCTACCGAGCTAGGGACCGCTGCCCTCCTTTATATATCTCAGGGGCAAGTAAAAGTGCATCTAGGCTCTCCCTAGTGGGTTTTGGTTGAATGATGACAAATGTAATCAAAGAGCTAATGGTTTGATTGAGTTCATGGACAGGTCATAATATAATAAAATTCATGTTTGACGTGTGATGATATATTCCTATGGATCATGATGAACGGCATGGAGAATGAACGATTTAAATTATTTTCCATTTTGAATTTGAGTTAGGGATGTCGTACTATCAAGGGGGATGCGTGTCGATTGTGTCGTGGATGTTTTGATGCTCAAAGAGATCCAACCAAGTACCTATGAGAGACACCAGTGCACTCACGAACACACTATATTCCAGCTGTTTTTCTGGAGCAAGAATATCCGGGACAGGGACAGAACAAGTTTTGTTCCGAGTACCCCTTCGGTTTGGTGCTTCTCGGAGTATCCAGGGTCGTCCCGGAGTATCCTTGTACAGAATTAGGGTCAAGTTTCACGTTCTTTTCTGGGGCTACATATTCCGGCAAGGTGTCCGAGTATCCAGCCCAGATCTCGCAGACTGCACAACGGCTAGTTTTGGGGGCCTGAGTATAAGTACCCCTTCGCCCCCTCCTCACTTGGTGGCCGACCACACACACAAAGAACACTCTTGAGCCTCCCTTTCACTCCCTCAACTCCCAAGAGCTAATCCTTGTGAGATTTGAGAAGGGGATTGAGTGAGTTAGTGGATTTGAGTGTGGGTGAGCATCAACTCCAACTCTTGAGCATTGAAGCATCTTTGGCCATCGACTCACATTTGTTACTCTTGGAGCTTTTGCTCCTAGACGGCTAGGCGTCTCCGGCGAGTGCTCAACTCATGTGAGCTTGCCCCCAGAAAGTTTGTAAAGCCATCCCCTCGGAGGGATCATAGTAAGTAACCCTAGCTTGGCTTTTGGGCCCTAGAGGGAGGGTAGAGTTGTCGCTCAACTCGATCTCTTTGGAGGCACCTCAATGGAGACATAGCTTCTTTTGGGAAGTGAACTTTGGGAATCAAATCACTTGTCTCTTGTTGTTGTGCTTGTTCCTCAAGTTCATATTTGTTCATCTTGTTCATCGTGTTCTTGCTAGTTCATAGTTGACTTTCATAGATTTGTCTCGATCTACTCGTGTGTGAAGTTTTTGGTGCAGGCCCATAGGTGAAAAGAATCCTTGGATGATTTCCCATCTTTCTATTCAAAGGGAATCAGCTAAGTTGCTCGAAAACATTGCATCACGTGCTCACTCTTTTCTGTCGTAGGAAAATCCAGGAACCTGCCAGATACTCCAGTCATCTGAGCCGGAGTATCTGATAGGGTGCCGGAAGTTCTGGTTACTAACTCGACGGTGAGATAATTGTGTGAAGTTTTTGAAGAAGATCCTATTCACCCCCCCCAGGCATCTTGTGATCCTTTCAGTAAGGTTACATGGCATGTCTCCTAGTCGGTTACAATATGCGAGTCCTAGTGGGAGTACACAAGTAGTTCTACTAGGACTTGGTCTTGTTTCTTAAGGATTCCCGGGGATCCATATCCCACACCTACCCCTAGCAATTCATAGGGCACAACCATAATCAGTGGAGTTCGACCAACCCAGACCCCATGTTGGTATTGATGAAAATAAATCTAGCCACCATAGGACTCCAACCCTATGGGTGGGCAAGCATAGAGCCAGAATCACCACAAATATCACGGTGTTGTAGCCTAGATCGATGAGTCTAAAAATGCTTTGCACATAACATGAATATAAATCATGGCAAGAGAACTTAACTAACAAGGCAACATATAGTCTAAGCATAATAGTATAAAAAGGTCATATGACTAGTACAAGAGCATATGAACCAAGCACAACAACATATAAAGAAGATAGCTTTATTGAATAATTCAAAGCCTTACAAGGAAGAAAAGATATGAGATCCATACCCAAAACTCCAAGAGGACTTAGAACCCAAGGCGTAGAGCTACTCTTCACATAAACCCCACTACCATAGAGACTATGTGTTTGGTTTGAGGGTTAAAGTGGCTTGGGTTGGGTTGGACTCATTTTTCATAGTGCTTGGTTTGGAGTCCAAAGGGTTGGGTCCATCCCTAAAAGAGAATATACTCCTCAGATCTGGGTTCATTTTGTCCCTCCTAAATGAAAGGACGGTGTCCACCCACTTTCTTCCCATCTAGTGTCATCCATCGCACGTGTGAGCTCGTCAAGAGCGGAAGGAAGCCATTGCTGTCGTTGAGCACATCCACGAGGTCTGCCACCTCCTCTCTCTTCTCAACATCACTTGCCTGAACTCCTTTCTCCTCTCAACCTCCGCTTGCTGGGGCGGCATAGGGTGGTAATCAGTGTAGCATGGAGCTTGTGCAGCAAAGAAGAGGAGGAAGAGGCGAGTGGTGGCATCCAGTGCTAGCAGGCTAAGGTAGCGGGCGGCGCTAGGGAGAGGAGACAGGGTTGCACGAGCGTGCAAGGATGAACATTAGCATATGGAAGGCACACGGTGCTGGGGCAGAGATGGGGTCAAGCGAGCAGCTTGTGTAGAGGTTGGCACAGGTCAGGCAGCCAGCATGCAGCGAGTGGAGGGCAGCGCAGTGCAAGTGGCCACCGCGCAAGGAGTAAAGGGCAGTGTAGGGCGAGCAGCTGAGCAGAGGCAGTTAGTGTATGGGAGCAGGGGCGACCGACACTAGGGAGTTTACATGAACTACTTGAGGAAGAAGAGGAAGGAAAAAAAGAAAAATAAGAGGACGACATGTGCGCCCTATGGATTACCGTTGTTACAATGTGAGAAAGACATCTATCCCAACCCACTCAGACTCTTCAACCAAACAAAAAATTATGTTAGAGTCATCCCTCACAACCAAACACGAGACGGATTGGACCTAACCCATCCTACTTGGTCCTCAAACCAAACACACGCTACAATAATACAAGAGAGAGAGGGGTTGCTTCTTGGTGTGTGTTGTGAAGGTGAGAGCACTCCTCTATTCATATGTGAACTAAGGCGGTCCTGCATGCGAACACTCCATGGAATCTTCCATAACCGATCTATGGTGATGTGAACTAGGGTTCCCAATATTTTGAAAGGTTCTCATAACTCACAATTTGGTGGAGTTGCGATATAATTTAATCCGGCTTCTAAACAACGCGTTCTAAACCCTGCAATCGTAGCACCACATCTCCTCATGTTATCAACCAGCTTTGCACGGTTGACCTTGACAAGAAGGCTAATCATCGCCTATTAATCAAACAACACAAGCAAGAATAAGAAAGAATACAACACAATTGCAGATGCATGATTAAATTCACGAAGTTGGGGTCTCACAAACCTATGAACGGCGACATTGTTCTTAACAGAATTGATCTAAGAAAACACAAACTCTAATGGTGGGGTAGTGGATGTTTAATTAATTAATAAAGAATCAAGTGTCATGGAAAGACCCCTGGACCCACCCCTAATGGGCTCCAACATGATACATGGCCCAAATACCAAAATATGACGATGCAACACTGACACAGATTCTGGACGTCAATTTGTTTTATGATTCTCGATTACTCTGGATGAATTTGGACATAAGATCGGTTCCATTGGAAAGGTTATCTTCTTATCTTTCCAAGCATGTAAAGCATCCAAAACAAAGCCAGTATGCGACCTAGGCATATGATTTAGTGCAGACTGCTCGTAAACTCTAGGATGGACTCGAAGTCAACTTTATTTGGGCCTCCAACTTGACTTGCACACCCTTGCTAGTCCTTGATCTCCACCTCCAAGATCTTTTCCAATTGTTTCTCGGTTCCTCTCCATAGTACCCAATCATAATATAATCATTATGTAGCAATCTATTCTAATAATCATATAAATAAAGTGCTTAGAAACGAGCTCACCTCTAAATTCAATTGTCGTGCATAAGCTCTAGTGATTGGACCTTGATTGATCAGCGAAGGATTGTTGTGTGTATACAAAGGAGTAATGTCCTCATCATATGAGAGGCGACAATAGTTGACCCATGGCAGCTAGAGGTGAGGGGAGACAAGCGCGGTTCGGCGGACCCTAGATTCAGTCGACCCCTTATTAGCACCTCTGGCAAACACCTTTGGTAGGATGGATGCCAGGTGGATCCTTTGGTCTATGGTCAAGGCTACTCGATGATTGGAGTTGCTTTGGGTCTGATTATTGGCCCTTCAATCCGTGCGTTTTTCTCTCATTGGTGCAAGTTGTTTATTCCTAACCATCTAGTGTGTTTTCTCCTCCATTAATTGATAAACTTTTGCATTCAAATAATTCTCATTGGACAAGTGAAAATGCATTGTTTAAATAAAATATGCGAATAAGAAATGTCAGTTCTCCTTCATTTTCATAGTATATTGATGGTCATATTTATTACTTAACGACCATAAATAGTGTGTGATGGGGTACGGCCAGAAGGCGACAGCCAAGCTGGCATGCTCGTCCTCCATGATGTGGCTTCTGAGGGTGTCGGCATCCTTGTCACGTTGCATGTACACTTCTCACTCTAATGCTTCTCCCTTGTTCTCTGTCCCACGAGGTCTCCCAATGAAAAGCAACTCCCTCAACTTCTTCACTCACAATAGCATACTATCGGTGTTTTAGCGACCAAGTACCTACCTAGGGTATCTCAGGTTAAGTAGTCGTGGGTCTCACCTAGTTCTAAGAAACGATGGTGCACACACAAGACAAGGATTTAGATAGGTTCGGGCCGCAATGTGCGTAATACTCTACGTCATGTATGCTGTATTGCTTTGTGTATAAGATGAATTGTGTAGCCTACCGAGCTCTGCCCTCCTTTATATATCCCAACGGGCAAGGTTACATGGCAAGTCTCCTAATCAGTTACAATATGTGAGTCCTAGTAGGAGTACACGAGTAGTTCTACTAGGACTCGGTCTTCTTACTTGAGGGTACCCGGGGATCCATATCTAACACATATCGTGGTACACCTCCGCTCCCGATACATGAAGTGTTCCGCCTTACCACATGCAGCAGCTCTGATGTCTCCTCCATCTCGCGTGGCGGTGGCCTGGTGCGCCACTTGGGACCGCGTGGCTTCTGCTTGACTGATTTTGCGTTGGAAGGCAAGCTTGAGAGGACATCGACATCAATGGTGTTGCATCTAGTTGCCACATTGATGGTGGCATGTGTAAGATAAAGATTGCCCACTCCCGTGGCTACAAAGTTCTATACCTTGTGCGAGCTTGAGCAAGACATCGGTGACTCCCATTACTTCATCGATAAAATGCCCCAACCAAGAAAGGCCTCGCATAGAGCCTCATCAGCACAACATGTCAACATTGGGTGTACATGTGACTGTATATGAATCTATGGTGAACAATTTAAAAACTTTATCAACACAGAAATAAAGTTTCAAAGTTTATGGACCTATTGACACCTCTCATATGTTTAGGGGTCATTGGTGCATTTTGTTCATCATTTATTTCTGTCAGCTTCTGTTGAGAGCTGACACTAATAACTAAATAAGCCATCCTTTAATCAAAGCTGATATAGAAGATTAGTGAATCCCTACCGATGCTAATAATGGCCTAGCATGTATTTTAATATATCACTGTAGTCGATAATTACTAGCCAGTTCATATATTGTGTTTAGACAAAGAAAATAAAGAAACCCAACCAAAATCATTAAATGAGCATTACTCATATATAGGAAGACATAGTACCAAAAGAACAAAAGACAAGAGGTAACAGGACTTATAACATGAAATAGTTACCTCATTTCACCATGGTGACATTCATCTCAAAACTCATATTTGAAGTTCATGGCCTTGTTCCCATGTCACATGTGGGTTTTGTGGTCGAAGTTTCCCACCTAGATATGACTAACTTTTATGGTTATGGGTTTGTCTAGATAGGTTAACTTCATGCACAATGCCCACACAACATTGGCAAAAAATCGTGTATTGGATAAAACAAAGAGTACTAGTGTAGAAGACAAACTTGCATGGAATCATTGTTTGAAGGCTTCCAATACAGTCAATTGACATGAAGTTACTTAGTATGTCACAAAAGGGGTGAATTTATGACTTTTCTCTAAAAACAAAAGCTAATTTGCAATATGAAAACCTTAACCTATCAACTAGTGTTGCCTAAGTCCAATATAGTTCGCATGCCAAAGAAAATGCTAGAATCAAGCTAAGAGTTACACTAGCATGATATGATCCTAGTGATAAATTTAAGCACACTAAGAAAAAATATATTATAATCCATAACTTGCAAGAAGGTAAATCAATAAAATAAGAGCAAGTATGAAATACGAAATGTAAAAAAGAGAGGATAGGAGACAATCGGATTTCCCGTGGTATAGAAGAGTTGACACTCCCCATTTAGTCCGTGTTGATGCTCTCACTTAGAGATGTGCCTAGTTGAGTCACTAAGAACTCAAGTGCCGGTAAGGATATTTCTTCTCCACTCCCAAATCGCGTACAATGCCACTAAGATCTTGGCTCTCCCACAATCTCTAGGAGCTCACCAAGATCACCACTACCACTAAGACCAGCTAGCTATCATCAACCACCAAGATTAACGAGCCAATAAGCCCTCACATGACCAGCACTAAGCCCTAAGCCCTAAGCAAGATGCACACAAGCTTTAATTGAAGAACTTGAAGACTAGGATGTCCTCTCCTTGAAGCTCACTCAAATGATGAATTTATGGCTTTGATCTTGTAATCATTAGTCCTTAATCACTACAATAGGTTGTTGGTGTTGATGTCTCACGGGGTCAAAAATAGGTCAAAGCACCCATATGGAGGAGTATATATAGGCAAGAGCAGGAGAGGTAGCCGTTGGGAAAGAAACCCACAGAAAGCATTATGTCGAATGATCCGACATTTCATTTTTCTAAGACCATCGGATGATCCGGTCACTCTAACACCATGTAGTCGTTGGATGTACAAAAGTGGCTGACATCATCGACCGTTGGATGATCCGATGCACCGTCGGATGATCTCATATTATGTTCTCCTAACTCAGAAACATTTGGATCTTCTGGTGCTTTGTCCGATGCTATACCATTAGATAATCTGGTCGCACTGAGTTTCTGCACTATGAGCGCTGGATAATTAGCCAATCATCCGCACATTAAAAATAATACAGCCGGATTATCTGGCACTTCATTTTTAGCAGGAACTTGTCCAATTCAATCTTTCTCCAGTTTATTTGTTTCTTGCCTTCTTCCATAGGATTGTTTTGACTTGAAATAGCTTCTTAAACTGATCCATGACTTGTGCGTGCATCAAGCTAAACAATTTTGTATGGTCAAGCTACTAACTCACATGCCCCTCTTTACCGTACCTATACTCAAGGGTTTATACCTAAACCAAGTGTCATTATATTCATTCTCATTTCTTGCACATATATTTTAAATGGGTTTGACTGACTTAGAAAGATATTCTTCTAAAAGATAAAAGTTACCCTACTTGGAAAAAAAAGATAAAAGTTACCCACATACAAATACCCACAAATATTTTATATATCACCAAAATTCATAAATCCTATAACCATGGATACAGGTTCTTCACCCCAATACATATTCGAGGACCCTCATGCATTTTATTCTAGTTTTTCTTATGTATGGATATAAAATATATCTGGGTACATAGACAAAATGATCTATAATAATTTGGATGGAGGGAGTAATCGAGTGAGGAGTAGTAATAAAATGTGCGGGAGGAAATAATGATTCTAACACGCAGCAATGCACAATGCCACGTGATATTATTTCTCAAAGGAGTTTCGAATTGTCAATGGATACAGAAATTCCAATTCAGCAACTATCACAATGATTCAAATGTATAACAGAACCAGTGGCCTGGTTATGTTGAATGGTCATGACTGAAACATGGTTAACCCGTAACCAACAGGGAATAAAGGGTCATAGTTAGCATCTCCAGCATTTGAAGGCAATTGATCAACAGACCTATGCCAAGTCACAGGCAACGTGCCAACAAAATAATGATGTCCAAACAGGCAATCGGCAATTCCCATGCCCTCAGTTCCAGGTAGCCATGCAGCAACTAGAGCAACAATCTTCTCCATAACTTGTGTCTCGATATCCAAGGGCCTTCCAGATATAACAATCACTAGGGTAGGGATTTTACTTGCAACACGGGTGATAAGGTCAGACCCATTAAACGGAATACTAAGGTCAGTTCTGTCTCCTACAGATTCAGAATATGGAACTTCTCCGACCACAACAACAGCATAGGAAAACTCCCCAGTTTCAATCGTAGCTTCTGTTGCACATGCTTCATGCACAACTTCAGTTTGCCCTCCCACTGATTCTTTTATGGCCTCCAATATGGTTGTACCTGTGAGTTTAGATCACAAAATTCTTTTATACTCCCGTTATCTAGTGAAACTATAAATGTTATCTTTGAAAAAGGATAAAAATCATAGTGAATATGCAATCCATCATACATCCGCCACTGTTAAGTGGTACTAAGATTAACAAGCCAATGAGCCCTCACATGACCAGCACTAAGCCCTAAGCAAGATGCACACAAGCTTGAATTGAAGAACTTGAAGACTAGGATGTCCTCTCCTTGAAGCTCACTCAGATGATGAATTTATGGCTTTGGTCTTGTAATCTTTAGTCCTTGATCACTACAATAGGTTGTTGGTGTTGGTGTCTCACAGGGTCAAAAATAGGTCAAAGGGCCCATATGGAGGAGTATATATAGGCTAGAGCAGGAGAGGTAGCCGTTGGGAAAGAAACCCACAGAAAGCAGTATTGCCGGATGATCCGACACTTCATTTCTTCTAAGACCATCGGATGATCCAGTCACTCTAACACCATGTGGTCGTTGGATGTTCAAAAGTGGATGACATCATCGACCGTTGGATGATTTGATGCATTGTCGGATGATCCCTTATTATGTTCTCCTAACTCAAAAACATTGGGATCTTCTGGTGCTGTGTCCGACGCTATACCATTGGATAATCCGGTTACACTGAGTTTCTGCACTGTCAGCACCGGATAATTAGCCAATCATCTGCACATAAAAAATAATACAGTCGGATTATCCGGCACTTTATTTTCAGCCGGAATCCTTCTCTAGTTTATTTGCTTCTTGCTTGCTTTCATAGGCTCGTTTTGACTTGAAATAGCTTCTTAAACTGATCCATGACTTGTGTGTGAATCAAGCTAAACAATTGTGTATGGTCAAGCTCCTAACTCACATGCCCCTTTTTACAGTACCTATACTCAAGGGTTTATACCTAAACGAAGTGTCATTATCTCCTTATGACACTTGAATCTACACAAGTCCTTAATCTTCATGAGATGGTCATTTTGATGTCTTGATCGAACTATCGAAGAGTATTAAAGGAACCCTATTCATTCTCATTTCTTGCACATGTATTTTAAATGGGTTTGACTGACTCTGAAAGATATTCTTCTGCAAGATAAAAGTTACCCTACTCGGAAAAAAAAGATAAGAGTTACCCACATTTAAATACCAACAAATATTTTATCACCCAAATCTATAAATCCTATAACCATGGGTATAGGTTCTTCACCCCAATACATATTCGAGGACCCTCATGCATTTTATTCTAGTTTTTCTTATGTATGGATATAAAATATATCTGGGTACATAGACAAAATGATCTATAATAATTTGGATGGAGGGAGTAATCGAGTGAGGAGTAGTAATAAAATGTGCGGGAGGAAATAATGATTCTAACACGCAGCAATGCACAATGCCACGTGATATTATTTCTCAAAGGAGTTTCGAATTGTCAATGGATACAGAAATTCCAATTCAGCAACTATCACAATGATTCAAATGTATAACAGAACCAGTGGCCTGGTTATGTTGAATGGTCATGACTGAAACATGGTTAACCCGTAACCAACAGGGAATAAAGGGTCATAGTTAGCATCTCCAGCATTTGAAGGCAATTGATCAATAGACCTATGCCAAGTCACACGCAACGTTGTTGGGTAACGATGGATGCTACGCTAGCTCACACAAAAACTCGTTCACCCAAAATAGGAACAGCAGCAGTTATAGATCACAGATTGTTACCACTAGACGCGCAGTTGCAGCGGCCTTCCAGATATAACAATCACTAGGGTAGGGATTTTACTTGCAACACGGGTGATAAGGTCAGACCCATTAAACGGAATACTGAGGTCAGTTCTGTCTCCTACAGATTCAGAATATGGAACTTCTCCGACCACAACAACAGCATAGGAAAACTCCCCCGTTTCAATCGTAGCTTCTGTTGCACATGCTTCATGCACAACTTCAGTTTGGCCTCCCACTGATTCTTTTATGGCCTCCAATATGGTTGTACCTGTGAGTTTAGATCACAAAATTCTTTTATACTCCCGTTATCTAGTGAAACTATAAATGTTATCTTTGAAAAAGGATAAAAATCATAGTGAATATGCAATCCATCATACATCCGCCACTGTTAAGTGGTATAACAGACCTAATCTCAAGGAAGAAATTGTCCCTTCAAGGTTGAGGTCACTTTACCTCAAATTAAATAATGATTATTTGTTTGTGAAGTTGGAGAGTACAGCTAGTTCAGACAAGTCACAGCTAATCTTAAATATTAATTAAGCGTCTCCACACTAAAGAATGATAACCATGTCTTGTAAACCACATAATTGGTATGTTTTTCACACATGGCAAAGGGAATACCCCCCTTTTATTTCTATCATCAGAAAACACAAGTTTATATATCACGACTGTTTGATACTGTAGAAAAATGAAATAAAGCAAGAGCAAACATATTTATTTAGGCAAAGCTGTGAGTTTCTTCTCACCAGGAGTTATTTTTCCACTTTCTCCACGCCATCCTACTGTCCATCCACCGCACTGAAAACCAATATCGTCAGCATGTGTTCCTGTAACCAGTATCCTTTTTACATTTTTGGCCAATGGAAGTAATGGTTCCTTCTGATTCCTGCCATTTTTTAGAAGTACCATAGACTTACGAACAGCCTCACGCGCCAGCAATGAAAGATTTACTACTCATCAGTCTATTGTATATGGTTGGTGATATCGATTGCGGAGCAACTCAACAGACAAAATACAGAGAACAATTGAAGAAACATATAGAAATAAAGTAGAAACACCTTACCTTACAACCATGTCCAGCAGAGACGGGTCTGAAAATGGCTGCTCAAACACTCCAGAAATGAACTTGACCCTCAGAATCCGCTCCACAGCATCGTCAATCCGAGACATTGGTATCTCCCCTGTCTCCACCAAGGACACAAGATGCTCTAGAAACTCCTCAAATCTGTAAGGTATCATAATCTGTAGATTGTTCAGTCCAGGTGAAAAAAAAATAGCTGCAAAATGAATTTATGTGAACACTCAACGACCATATATACCATGTCCATTCCCGCGTTAACTGACTGCTTAATGCAATACCGATAATCGGGCCCCTGAGCTACTCGAGGCTCACAGAGCTTGTCAATGCCCTCCCAATCTGAAATCACAAAACCCTGAAAGACGAGGCTACGCACGTCAATATTCGTAGCTCCAACTTCAACCCAAATCATTACAGCGATCTATCACAGTACGCTCTGCACAACCTTGAAGCCTAGCTTGCCCTTGAGAACATCTGTCAGCAAATAGCGGCACGAATGCAATCGCTCCCCGTTCCATTTCGAGTGGGACGCCATCACCGTTGCCACCCCTTGAGCTATGCAATCAAGGTAAGGTGTCATATGGATGCTTTCCAATTCATCGTAGGAGCAAATGGTGTTGCCCTCATTGATTCCCTTGTCTGTGCCACCATCCCCTACGAAATGCTTGGCACAAGCAAGTACTTTCTCCCTGCAAACCACATAGATGCATGCAAGTCTCACACATAGCTCACAGGTACATGAAAAGGAGAATAAACATTTAAAAAAAAGCTGAGTAAAATACACCAACGGTCCTTAAATTTATCCCGATGTGTCATCTAGGTCCCTGTACTCTCGAAAAACTCTCGAAATGCATATTTGAGTCCCTAAACTTAGTAAATTGTGTCATTTAGATCCAAAATTCTAAAAATACCCCTATGTTATCGATGTTTGTCCATCTCTTGATATATAAATATCGATATGGTACAATCAAATAAAATTATTTAATTATTATGATGAAAATAATCGATTTAGTTAGAGAAATAGTATAAAATTTTATGCTTATTAATTGGCAACCATTTCATCATGTATAGGGGTATTTTTGAAACCTTGAACCTAGATGACACAGTTTAGCAAGTTCAGGGACTAAAATACGCATTTTGGGAGTTCGGGGACCTAAATGACACCTCGGGACCAGTTTGAGGACCACTGGTGTATTTTACTAAAAAAAAAGCTTAAGGATAGTTCTGGTGTCTGCACTCTGCAGTACATGAACACGAAAACACAGTAAACATATTGTCACAGAAAGATACCTAACCGAAGCAAGGAACGGGTAGCCATGAGGGTGGTCAGCCGGTGCCTGCCCCTGCAGACCGGTAACAATGGCAGTCAACGAGCGCACGATCTCTGGGTCCTCGCTGTAGCTCTCGTAGCATCTTCCCCACCTCGGATCACGGCAAACCTGACATGAACCAAACAACACAGAGGTCGTAGAAAGTCAAACGACAAACACACCATCAGTTAATCACGACGTCGAGTTTTTGTACTCACAGCAACGCAAGGTGCGAAGGCCCAGTGGATGCCGGTGGCGCGGACCTCCAGCGCCGTCGCCTCGCCGATCTGTCGCAGGAGCTCCGGATCCCTGCGAGGTCAACGGCGCGCAATACTGATTTGCTACAAGTCAACGAAGGAAACACCAAGGACTGTGAGTGTGATATCCCATCGATCGGCGCCGGCCACACACCTGGCGGCGCCAAGGCCGACGTTGTGGGGGAAGACGGTGGCGCCGTAGACGTTGTTGTGGCCGTGGACGGCGTCGGTGCCGTAGAGGATGGGGACGCCGAGGCGGGAGGACAGCGCGAGACGCTGCATGCTGTCGACCATGCTGGCCCAGCTGGCGGGGAGGCGGCCGCTGGGCGCGCTGCCGCCGCCGTTGAGGACGCTCCCGGCGGCGAGCTCCGCGAGGGCGCGCGGCGAGGCGACGGTGCGCTCGATCTGGGCCATCTGCGCCGCCTTTTCACGCAGCGTCATGCGGCCCAGCAGGTCCCGCACCCGCGCCTCCACCGGAGCCGACACGTCCTTGTACAACGTCACCATCGCGTCGCCTTGCGCCGCCGCCGTCGCCGCCATGCACGCGTTGTGAGCGCTGAGCGGAGTGGAGGAGAGGAGATTGGGATATATTGGGATTGATGGTTGGACTCAACCGAGGAGCGAGAAGTGAGGAATCTGCTGGAGTCCTGGTCTTTCTGTATATAAGTTGTTCCCGCGCAGCACATGGCAATTAGCATTTTCAAATACTCCACTCCATCATGCGAAGACCGAAGATGGCCGCCCGTGATCTTAGATCGAACGGCTGCGCTGTCCAATTGCAACTTTATCAAAAGCTACATGAATGAAAAATAAAACATAGGAACCATATCTAATCTCATGAATAAAAGGATAACTTCATGTCGTGATTCCACTTTGCGTGGTTAGAAAAAGAGAAAATAGGTTCTAAGACTTCTCTTTTTTTAAAATAATAATGGGCAAACTTTATCAAAAGCTACGTAAATAAATGAAAATTAAACATAGGAACCTTATCTAATCTTATGAATAAAAGGATAACTTCATGTCGTGATTCCACTTTGCTTGGTTAGAAAAGGAAAAGATAGGTTCTAAGACTTCTCTTCAAAACAATAATGGGCAAACATTGTTTATGACACTATGAATTGCACTTTGCCGCGGTTTTCCACTGTGAAGTCTGTTTAAATGTTTATCTTTTTTTTCATCCAGGTCTAGGTCAAGACATAATTGAGTTAACAAGCTCTATGAGTCTCACGCGGTCACTATACAAAATTTGAGGTTCAGTGGCCAAATTAGTTGTAACTAATACTGTTGTTATCATATGACATATCATTATTCTATGATGACTTCTCTAGCCACGCCAAGTCTCGACACACACTACCAAATCTGTGACGATTGTAAACATAGATTATGTATTCGTACTGACGCTAATTACGACCCAGCACAGATACTATGTCTACTCGAGAGAAAAAACAAGGAAACTATAGCTAATTGCGCAAATATTCATATACGTGCATTAAAACATTGTAATATCCCTCAAGTTTGAATAATATTTTTTGTGCCAAATTTTGACAAAAAAAAATTAAAACTTTTTGTTTGAATGTATGCACCCATTCAAAACTTGAACTTGATCAAAACGCCAACCCTCTCATCTCTCCTAAGTTAAGCGCTGGTAAACTAAATTTATGCATTTAAAATTTAAAATGATGCTTCCATGTTTCATTTGGTTCTTTTTGGATTTTATTTGAATCCCAAATGTGTGTGTTTCAACCTTGAAGCTAGCTAAAATTCACACCTAAACCTAAACTAAAACAAAAACCTAATTTGAAGTAACAAGCCAGGAGGCAGCTGGCCTAGCTCGGGATGCTTCACCAATCACCAGCATGCAGCCGCCTCGGACTCGCAGACGCATGGGGGCCGCTTCGACAACGTCGTAGTAAGGTTGCTCTGCACTCGTCTTTCTCTATTTTCCTCCTCTAAACAGAATATTTTGTCCTGATCATCGAGATTCCTTCCTCTATCTCAATTTCTCCCGCACCCATCTCTCCTCTAAACCCTTCCCCCATATCAACTACCACCTTATTTACTATTTTTTACTCTCTTCTCCCACCTCTCTCCTTCTCTCTTCCTTTCCCCCCTCCCCCACTGCCTCCTTGCTCCCTCCGCTGCCCCTCCCATTGCCCGCCACCGGCCGCCCCGTCCCCACCGCTCACGCAGCAAGAGATCGTCGCGTTCGTCGCCACGGGCCCACACTGCGCCCCTACCGGGGCCGGGCCGCCTCCGCCCGTCGCACCTCCTCCCTCCGCCAGCGCCGCCTCCGCCCGCACAGGCTACTCCGGCGGTCGGGCGGCGTTGGGCTGCGAGCGGACAGAGCACGCGGCCGTCGTCCCCTCTCCCCTCCTCTCCATCCAATGAGCGGCCCGCACGGCGCACACGGGCAGGCGGCCAGTGGCGGCGGGCGCGGAGCTCCGGCGGCGGGCGGCTCCCTTTCCTCCGAGCAGCGCGGTGGGCGGCGGTGCGCTGGTGGACGCCGGTGCGTGCTGCGACGGCGAGGTGGGCAGGGCGCCCCGCGGCGGAGCGCGACGGATCCGCTTCTCCACGATGGCGATTGGCAGCTGCGGCGGCGGCAGGGCTCCTCTAGATGGCGGCGGGGCTCCTCCAGGCGGCGGCGAAGCTCCTCGCGGTGGCCGGAGCGGAGCGAGGCGGTTGGCCGTGTGGGTCCGTTGCGCTCCTTGGCGTCGGCGCAGCAGGCCGGGGCGGAGCTCGGGGCCCCTCTCTGCCGCCGGTCGTGGAGCTCACCGACGCGGGGCCGCGACCTCACGCCGTGGAGCGTGTCCGTGCACCACCGTCTCTCTACTCCGCCTCCCCGGCCCGCCGGTGTCTCCTCCTCCGCTTCATCTGCTGAATGACATCACCACCGCCCGGCTCCCGCTTCCCTCTCCCTCGCTCCTGCGTGCGCCAGCGGTTGGGTCGGCGGGCCCGGCGCCCCCGTGGCGAGGTAGGGGACCTCCCGTACCTCCGCCGAACTTGGGGGGAGGGGGGCTCCGCTTGCGTAGGGGAACACGTGCAGGAGCCCGCTGCAGCGCCTCGCTCCCCTAAACGCTCCTGCGGGAAGCGGTAGGGGATGCCGATGCGAGCAGCCTAACAAGGAGAGAAGTCCCACCAATGACCTCAGAAAGACTTCAATGTAATTTATATTTTCTACAGGGCCACAGGGGTCCCCTTGCATGGGTCCCCTTCCATAAAGATGAATGTTTTTTACAAATTTTCACAAGTACATGACATGCACGGTGCGACCAGTATTAATTTTCATATTCAAAACATTTTTCACATATATTTTTGTAAAACAAACCTTAATTGTATGGACATCACTACTCACTCACATAAATAAATGCACATACACCATACCCATAAGCATCTCGAAAAGACTAAACAGGCATATCTTGATACTGGTGATCTTGTCCGAATTCAAGTCCGATCCAACACATATATTTACGTGTTTTAGATTTATTTTATAAATTAACGATATTGTTATTTTGGTCTAAGCAGTACATATACACATAGTAAGATGTCTGTAATGACTATTAACTGGCTGTTCGGAAGACAAAACAAAGAATATCGTGAATTAGATATCGTGATTTACTGATTTATTAGTTTAAAAGCACATTAAAGTAGAAATAACAAAATTTTGAGCTGCACAACTGTGAGCCCAACCTGGGCATCAGTATGAGCCCACTAGAACTGGCCCGGCTCGGACGCTCGAGCCCATTAGAATATAGGCTCCCACAGGCAACAGATGAGAAAATTTAGTGGCAGTTTGTTTTTAGCCAGCACGTGCTCCGATTCTTTTAGCAATCCTGCAGTGGTTAGACAAATTTCTTTGCCAAACTTTTGGGCGGCGTGCAAAAAATCTGCAACTTTTTTGTAAATGGACGACAGTTTTCAGGTATGGTTTTGACAAATTGTTAGTAACATAATCCTTCAAAGCCATCCTCACCCAACACTAAAGATGAGACTTTTAGTTGTAAGTACCGGTTTCAAAACCAGGATTAAAAGGGTTTTGAAATTGGTATTAATAGACTATTTTGTAGCAGTGATAGCCAGCTAGCAATAAGAAAAACTGTTGGGAAAAATAATTCCACTTTTAGTGACTTCCATTAGGGCATACAAGGTGAGATTAGTGTGGCAGAAAATTAATATTGCTAAAACTGTGGATAATAAGAACCAAAACGCACCAAACTTGACTAAACTTGTCTAACTTTGTAACATAGAAAACATGTGTCTAGCGGGAAATATTTCCAATAGATACAAAGGTCCGACACATTCATCGTAGACTGTTCCTAAGCCCATATATTATTAGACATATTCGCTGACCTCTAAGAATATAAGGTCTATTGTAACCAGCCATATTATCACAAAAGGCAAAATGGCCAATTCTGATAATTGTTATCCAGGTGGTTTATTTAATGACCATTCGAAATAGTTAACATATCCTCGATGGTAACTTTCTCTTTCATTCCTTTGAACCATGTATATGGGTCTACCGATGCGTAACCCATGCAGGTAGCAATGTTTGGGGTAATTTCACACCTGAGGATGAGTATTTGGCCCTATGGCATAACCTGGTAGGAAGAATCAGTCATGTGCAGTTAAATGATAGAAAGGATATATTTAGGTGGAGTTTGACTTAAACGGGTTTATTTTCTGTTAAGTCTATGTACTATGCTCTTATTAATAACGGATATGCTCAGGGTAACAAACAAATATAGCGACTGATGATACCATTGAAAATAAAAAATTTCATGTGGTATTTGAAAAGAGGGGTTGTTTTGACCAAAGATAATTTAGCTAGAAGGAATTGGAATGGTAATAAATTATGCTCGTTCTGTTCAAGAGAAGAGACCATTCAACATCTTTTTTTTATTGCCCTATGGCCAACTTTCTTTGGAGAATAGTTCAGATTGTCCTAAATCGGCCAAAGCCATACAGTTTTCATCATTTGTTTAATGACTGGCTATTAGGTTTAAATAAAAAGATGAAAAATCAAATGTTGGCGGGTGCTTCTGCTTTATGTTGGGCATTATGGCTGAGTAGGAATGATGTGGTTTTTAACAACTCAACACGTAAAACTTATTTGCAGGTACTATTTCGGGGCACATATTGGCTCCGCTTCTGGGCACAGCTTCATCGGCTTGAAGAAGATAGGCAAGCAATAAAGGATGTATGCCAGGCGTCAGAAACATTGGTCATGCACGTTTTCGCACACCATGGTTGGAGGTTTAGCAATAGGATTGCGACTTAATCTCTTTTCAGCTTTATGGTGTGAGTTTTATGTTGATTTGAATATTTGAATGGGCAGACGTAAGCGTTGCTGATTTGTAAACTCTGGGCCGTAGCCTTTCGGGTCAAGGCCGGATAATCGATTTATCCATTATCTAAAAAATGAGGATGAGTACATTCCTCCCCGCTGGTTTCGTACCCATTCGTAATGAAACTAACGGTGATGCGAGCGCGAGATAAACTTATCCCATATGTGAAGCTCGGCATGTGCTGAGCAAAGTCCAGTGTACCCCTCAGTTTGTCACGAAATCTAGACCCCCCCCCCCCAAATACATCAAAAACCGGATGCTGTACATCCCAAACTCTTCAAAACCAAACAAGCTACCCTCTAAACCAGGTCAAAAGTGGTTTTAGAGGGTGGTTTGACCATTTTATAGTTCAAAAGCAAATCCAATAAACGCATGACAGGTTTTTAAATCACAAAAAATATGCTGGCCTCCAAAAGTTTTGAGATAATTTCTAGTATTATATCCAAATAAAATATTTGGAGCTCATGATAATATCTCTAAAAGCTTCCAAAAATGGATTTAATCCTAATAAAATTAAAAAATATCTAGAATATTCCCAAAAACATTCTAATTTATGTTTAAATACATTTTGATAATTTTCCACAACAAAAACGACATGGAACAAGATTGAATGTAACACACATTGGTGTTGGTTGCATTCATGCTTGGTTTGGTCTTATGTTTTTATTATTGTAAGTCCTCAAAATGCATTAGTCATTAACTACAATCTTATGGGAATTTTGGAGATACTTTCTTATCTTTGTAAGGCTAAATAATATTTTTAAATGATATATATATATTCATGAGCTTTTAATATTTTATTTGGGTTTCTTATGTCCCAATCTTCATAATTTTTCCTGAAACTTTTTATCGTAGAGAATCTTGTTTTGTGATTTTAGAACCTATCTTGTGGTTATCAGATTTTTTTAACTAAAAAAGGTCAAACCACCCTCAAAACCACTTTGATCTGTGGGTAATTTGTCTGGTTTTGCAGAGTTTGAGATGTGTAATGTCCAGTTTTTTAGGTTAGTAGTTTTCAAATTTTATAACAATATTACGACGGTAAAATGAACTTTAGTCTAGCTATCTCGTATGATCTTATCATTACTAATTTAGGGTCTTCATATCGTTCCTAATGAGTCATGCTAGGAATAAAAGGAGACAACCCCTTAAAAGTTCTTAAAGATAAAAGGCTAGACATCAATCTAGTTGATTCTGGTCATCTTTCATAATGATGGTCAAGGGATCTATTTTGTTTTCTAAAAATATTACCTGCTTGTGTCATTAAAAAATAGTTTAAAGCAACCATATAATCTTTGTGTAGTTACCGACACATGCCATTATAAAAATGAGTATGTTAAAATAACTTATGAATCTATACTAAATTACTTAATTTTGTTGTTACAAAGACATATTCCAAAGTATTATGATATATGCGGTCATCAATCAGCTAATAATATTGTTGATATAATATAGAAAAAACTAACTCGAGGTATACATACATGATACATACCAAAGAAATAATGAGAATATCTAGTTTTATATAAACATTCTATTAAACACATGTTGAAGATATGTAAAAAAACAGATGTTGAAGACACAAGGAGCTATTATCCAAGAGGGGAAAAAACAAGGGCGAAGCCACGTTGGGCTTGCTGAGAGCACATGCACCAGGGAAAATGTAAATTTTCAGTGGTTAGCAGATATATTTTACCGCTTGTGCACTCCCTAACTTCAATTACGTGCACCACCATCTGGCCCATCAACAGCCATGCAGTCCACACAGTCCACACAGCTAACAGCCTATGGCTTGCTTACAGGCCAATTCAATAATTAATGTTTAATGAAGTAATCAACAAAGCCCACAAAGAACTACAAGCTGGCAAACTAGTACAACTACTAGCGTGTGGTGTCATTGCCACGTGCGTCGCGCATGACGAGGCGGCAGAGAAAGCAAAACGACGCCCACGAAGCCGCTTCATTTCCGAAACAACGCAATAACTCATCAAGCATCCCTGAAGAGAGGCGGCGGAAGGAAAGCCAGGGAGCAGCGCATGCATCGTCACGTACAGCTCCTTGCCAGAATCAGCTCCGCGACCTCTATCGAGAGGAGCTCCTCATCACACTCATCGCTCATCAGCTCCTTTTTCCTCTTCGTTGTTGTGCACAGTGCACGTGCACATCCTGCCAGCTGCCACCAATTTCTCCACTGGTACACAACTAATTTTTTCTGGTGTTTTGGTGTCAATCAATTTATTTAAAGTAATAATTCAGTGCTCTAATTCATGGTTAATGATTGTTCTTTATTCAATTAAATTGTTGGGTTAGGATTTGAAATTCAATTTTACTTTTGCAAATTGCAACAGAAGGGCAAATGAGAGGAATTCAGAAGGCTTCATTCCAATTTCAGACTCTGGGAATTGAACTAAATACATAAAATCATGTCAAGTAAGTTTATTGGTGCTTGATAAATTGATTGTTTATTTTTCTTCACTTATTCTTCAATAGAAGTACAAGAAAATCATGAAATGTGTTGCAAGTGCTGAAAAGAAAAGCACCAGATGATGTCGTTGGTAATTCTCGTCAGCAAGGCAATAATGTTATTGTTGATCCAATTCCACTAGCTCTAAAAGATGTCAATTGGGAGGAGGAGATCCAATTTGATCCGAGCAAAAGAAAAAAAAGTACGTGATTATCATCCTAATCTTAGAGAATCACTAAGAAGAAGGTACTTGGTAAATGGGTCTTGTCAACCTCGTCCTCTTGATTTTCCATATACTCGGATTGCAGATAGAAATAGAAGGTTTACTCCAGAATGGTTTGATGCATTTGGAGATTGGCTTGAGTATAGTGAGTCCACTGATAGAGTATAATGTTTCAATTGTTTCTTGTTTAGAGACCCCACTAAGAAGGTGGTTGGGTACAAGTCCTTTGGTTTAGATGGTTGGAATACTTGGAATAATAAAGAGAGACTAAAGGAGCATGTTGGTGGTGTTAGGAGCCCTCATAATGTGGCAAAGAAAAAATGTGATGTTCTGTTGCAAAGAGAACAACACATTGATGTTGTTGTACATAAACAGTATGAGACTTCTAAGAATGCATATTTTGTTCGATTAAATGGTGCAATTGATACTACCAGATTGCTACTTAAGCAAGGATTGCCTTTCTGGGTACATGATGAATCAAAGACATCCTACAACAAAGGGAATTACAGGGAGGTTTATGATTGCTTAGCCGAGCATGATACAGCTTTAGCCAATGCATTGACAATTGATGTAGCAGATGTTACTAGTCTTTTGGTATCTTCTGACATGCAAAAAGACATCATCAAGTGCTTTTGTAGATGATATTTTACATTCTACACTTGAAGATATTGGGCAAGATGTATTCTACTTGCTAGTTGATGAGTCTAGAGATGTACTTATCTTGCAAGGAGCAAATGGCAGTGGTGCTGAGATATGTTGATAAATGTGGAGCAGTGAAGGAGAGCTTTGTTGGGACTGTTCATGTGAAAGATACAACTTCTACCAGCCCCAAGTCATCTATCGATTCTCTATTTGCTAGATTATAGTTGAGCTTGAAACAAATAAGAGGCCAAGGATATGATGGTGCTAGCAATATGCGAGATGCATTTAATGGCTTACAATCATTGATCATGAGAGAAAATAGTAGTGCATATTATGTCCATTGCTTTGCTCATCAATTTCAACTAGTGGTTGTGGCTGTTGCTAGAAAGCATACATGCATTGAAAAAATTTTAAATAAGATTTCTACTTTTTTGAATATGGTGGGTGGATCTTCAAAACGAAGGGACATGATTCAGGATATCAATCTTACAGAAGTTAGTAAGGCCTTGGGCTGTGGGTTACTTACAGCTAGGACAGGATTGAATCAAGATTCAAGAACAATGTCTACAAAGACCTGGAGATACTCGTTGGAGTTCTCACTATAAATCCCTTAGAAGTTTAGTTAATTTGTTCCACACAATTATGAAAGTGCTAGAATTTGTGGAGAAGGAAAACAGGGATGGAAAGGCAAGGGGTATTCTTGTATACTTCTAATCTTTTGAATTTGTGTTCTATTTGCATCTCATGCTTAACATTTTAGCTATCACAAATACCTCGTCAATGGCATTGCAACGGAAAAACCAAGATATTGTGAATGTTGTTCGTTGTGTGAGATCTACTAGAAACCATTTGGATAAGGTCAGACGAGACGGATGGGAAAAATACTTGGTGAAGTGTATGAGTTTTGTGATGAACATGATATTTCCAAGTTGGAAATGGATGAGGCCTACATTGATCGAACTAAGTCAAGGAAAAAAAACAGGCATCACCAACAAGCATCATTTTCAAGTCGATCGTTTTAATGAAGTTCTTGATTGGTTGCTACAAGCACTTGATAGTTGCTTCAATGAGACCTCCTCACAATTGCTTGTATGCTCGGCTGCATTCAATCCGAGACACTCATTTCATATTTTAATGTGGATAGTTTGATAAGGCTAGCAAAATTATATCCTGCTGACTTTGATCATGTGGAATTGAGGGATCTAAATGCTGAACTTTTACTTTATATTAATGATGTGCGTCAAGATGATAGATTTGGGAACATACAGACCATAGCTGAGCTTTCCGAAAAAATGGTACATATAAGAAAACATCTAACCTATCATTTGATTTATCGCCTTTTGAAGCTAGTACTTGTATTGCCTGTCGCCACTGCTACAGATGAGAGGATCTTTTCAGCAATGAAAATTATGAAAACACAATTGCGCAACCATATGGGTGATGAGTACATGAACAATAGTTTCATTTGCTATGTGGAGAAAGGAAAAATGTTAAAACTTACAAATGATGTTGTTGTGGATAGCTTTAGGAAAATGGGAAATCACAAATATTGAAAGGTAATATGTTGATTTCATTTTTTTATCATTTACATGTTGTGAATATATTTTTCCGTATAATATTGAATCATCTGATTAACAACCTTTTTATAGGTTAGCGTCTCATGGAGGTCTGAGAACTCGGTTCAATGATGTATTTTACCAATTGCTATGCAGATCATATAATATCTTATTATTGTTTAATTATATATGGATTTTAACTATCGATGCTACCAAATTATTCATTTTGGTAAGATTTCTTTTTGCCTTTGGGTATGGTGGACAAAGTTTTTTATTACATCTGTATTTTGAAATATGCACTCGGGTCCTCAGTGCTCTAGCTTTGCCCCTGAAAAAAAAACTATAAACAGCGATCAAAAGACATGATTGAATAAAAAATATTTAGTGCTATGTTGCAATATGAGAAATAAAGAGGAAAAATAACAAAATTTCTATTACATTCGTGGCTACATCTATTTAAAAATTTGACGTGCTACTCGGGTCCTCAGTGCTCTAGCTTTGCCCCTGAAAAAAAAACTATAAACAGCGATCAAAAGACATGATTGAATAAAAGATAATTAGTGCTGTGTTGCAATATGAGAAATAAAGAGGAAAAATAACAAAATTTCTATTACATTCGTGGCTACATCTATTTAAAAATTTGACGTGCTACTCGGGTCCTCAGTGCTCTAGCTTTGCCCCTGAAAAAAAACTATAAACAGCGATCAAAAGACATGATTGAATAAAAAATAATTAGTGCTGTGTTGCAATATGAGAAATAAAGAGGAAAAATAACAAAATTTCTATTACATTCGTGGCTACATCTATTTATAAATTTGACGTGCTACTCGGGTCCTCAGTGCTCTAGCTTTGCCCCTGAAAAAAAACTATAAACAGCGATAAGACATGATTGAATAAAAAATAATTAGTGCTGTGTTGCAATATGAAAAACAAAGAGGAAAAATAACAAAATTTCTATTACATTCGTGGCTACATCTATTTATAAATTTGAAGTGCTTATATAAAATAAACTCCGAAGGAACAATTTGACTATTTTTTCATGAGATCTTATTCGTAGTTACACTTTTACGGGAAAAAAAAAGTATACGCGCCGAACCTCCTAGAATTCTCTCAAGGCCTGTTCCCCGTCACATCATCAAACTTTTAAAAATTTTCTCTCCAAACTTCACTATTTACCTATCACATCAAATCTCTCTCCTCATGTATGAAGTACTAAACGTGGGTAAATAAAAAAACTAGTTACATGGTTTTGACGTCCACGACGAGACGAATCTTTTAAGTCTAGTTAGATCATGGTAGGACAATGTTTACCACAAAGAAACGAAAAGTGCTACATTGTCCGATGTGACTTCTTCACTTCACTTTTTACCTTTTTCCAGGAACCAGACACCCCCAAGAGATTACTACAGTGAAAATACTGTCGGAGTGTCAGCTCTAAAACGAAAACACCCCCCTCCGGTCATACTTTCCTCGCGCGCTCTTAAAATCGGCGGCGCGGGAGCGCGGGCGGGCCGCAGCCAGTGAGCCAGGTCGCAGGTCCTCCTCCCCCGGCCCCGGCCCGGCGGCCCCCAACCCCACGCGAGGCGCGGCCATCATAACGCCTGCCTCACGCCTCCGCTCCCCTCCAAAATCCTCCTCCCATTTCAAAAACCTCCTCTCCCCTTCGGCTCTTCCACCATTTCCGCAGAGAGGCCTTTGTCACCTTCCCAATCCTCCCCCATTCCTCCCATTCCTCACCTCACCCCACCCCACCCCCGAGCAGGAGTCATCCAGGAGAGGAGCGGAGCCCACGACGCAGTGCGACGCCATCCGCCAGCTCCAGCGCCAGCGCCATGTCTCCCACCACCACACCGTCCCCCGCGCCCGCGGCAGCCCCGTCCTCCAAGGGCGGCGCCAAGCGCAGCCTCATGTCCTCGCTCATGGACGCCACCGCGCTGCTCCGCTCCGCCTCCTTCAAGGAGGACTCGTACGTCGCCGCCGCGCTCCCGGCCTCCGAGCTCCGCGCGCTCGCCGACCTCAGGGCGCTGCTCGCCACCCACCCGGACCCCATCTCCATCTGGGGCGTCCCGCTCAACCCCGCTCCTCCTGCCACCGCCGCACCCGACGCCGCCGGCGCCGCCCCGGCCGCCGCCGACGAGCGCGCGGACGTGGTGCTCCTCAAGTTCCTCCGCGCGCGCGACTTCCGCGTCCGCGACGCGCACGCCATGCTGCTCCGCTGCGCGGCGTGGCGCGCCGAGTTCGGCGCCGACGCGGTGCTGGACGAGGACCTGGGCTTCAAGGACCTCGAGGGCGTCGTCGCCTACATGCACGGCTGGGACCGCGACGGCCACCCCGTCTGCTACAACGCCTACGGCGTCTTCAAGGACCGCGCCATGTACGAGCGCGTCTTCGGCGACGGCGACCGCCTCGCGCGCTTCCTCCGCTGGCGCGTCCAGGTCATGGAGCGCGGCGTCAGGGCGCTCAGCCTCAGGCCCGGCGGCGTCAACGCCATCATACAGGTCACCGACCTCAAGGACATGCCCAAGCGCGAGCTCAGGGCCGCCAGCAACCAGATCCTCTCCCTCTTCCAGGACAACTACCCGGAGATGGTCGCGCGCAAGGTACCCCGCATTTCGTCGAGCACCCTGCTTGCCGGCTCGCTCTTTTCCTTCCCTTGCTGCATTCCGTATTGGGTCCTGGGCTTATTCGTTCTTCTCCCTGCAGGTGTTCATCAACGTGCCGTGGTACTTCTCCGTGCTCTTCTCCATGATCTCGCCCTTCCTCACGGAGCGCACCAAGAGCAAGTTCGTCATCGCGCGCGAGGGCAACGTCGCCGAGACGCTCTACAAGTAATTATGTTCTTTTCTTCTTGTGCGCACAAGCAGGGGACGAATCAGCAATGCTAAAAGGTTGGCTTGCTCCTGGAACATCAACCGCAGGTTCATCCGGCCGGAGCTGGTGCCGGTGCAGTACGGCGGGCTCAGCCGCGCCGGCGACCTCGAGAACGGCCCGCCCAAGCCGGCGTCCGAGTTCACCATCAAGGGCGGCGAGAAGGTCTTCCTGGAGATCGACGGCATCGAGGTATGCGCCCCAATTCCGCAATTTCCTCGAGACGGCACCACATTTTCAGATTGTTGGCATTTCCCCTAGTTCAAATGCGCGTGCGTAGTCGACAAACAAATTCAGGTTCCAGTGGGCGCAAAGAAACCACCTATCCAAAACTAGCAGCATTCCCGGATCACTTCTATTCTGGCCTATGCATTCATTTCATCTGCTCGTCCGTCTCCGGGTTGCCAATTCTGGTTGTGAGCTAAACAATTGCCTCACCAGCTGCCTGCTTTTACGAGCAAAGATCAGACAAGCGCACAAGAACGAGGCGTGGCATCGAGCTTTGCTTCGTTTCCGGCTTTCGCCGCGTCCTAGGTTGCTCGGTTCTTCCACCTCTTCCTTTCTGCTGACCATTTTTTTTACTTTAATCTTTCTGCGACGTGAGACATGAGCGTATTCGGATGAGGTATTACGGTACGTACAGTAGTAGAATACGAGTAGTAGTATTTTTTTAGGCTGAATGATAGTAGCAGTGTCAGCGGCGCAGGTGCATGTGCGGACCGTGGCGTGGAGTCCTTTCCGGATTTTGAAATCCGTGGTGTGGGAGCTGTCCGTAGCTCGTCGCTGGGCACGCTGCAAAAGCAGTGTTCTTGCACCGCCCCGCCCTGCTTTTCACCAGCAAACACTGCTCTCTGGAGCAGAGCTGCAACCCTGCGAGAACTGGCACGGGCAATGGCTGCCCGTTTCCTCGGTGTTCTACCGGTTCACATGAAGAGAGAGAACGGGGTTTCTTTGAAGAGTTCACAGGACAGAGGAGGGAGAGAGAGAAGCTCGACAATTAGCCGTTTTTGCCCGTTTCACACAGCTCACGCACACCCATCCGTTCGTGTCAAAAAGGGGAAAGACTACTTGCCATTGCATGTGAACCATTCTCTTCATCCAGCTGGGGGTTTCATGAATCTTGCAACGCACCTGCACGCCGCTGCTGTCCTGGTGATGACCTCGTATGCGGACGAGCGGAGGCGATGTGAGAATTTCGTGACGGCAATAAAAAGTCAGGGCGCTACAGGCTACAGTAGGAGCAGCACAGTGCAAACCCCAGGCAGTGCGCCTTGTTGTAGCTTTATTTTAACTTTTTAGTTTGCAGCTCACGCCACGGCGCGGGTTTCCACGCGCTGTCGCCTCCTCTGCGCTTGGCTCATACGGGGGTGCATGCGCCGCAGTGAAAGTTAAAAACGCCCCTCGCTGTTTTTTTACCTCCTAACTCCTAACCAGGCAGGGTGAGTACAGTAATGCCTTTGGTAACCTTTGCGTCTAGAAGCCTTTCTTTTGTTTTGCATGATGTATTTAATCTTGCTACTGCCGTCAAATGTCTGTTCACTTTAACCGCTGTAAAAAGTTGAGCGCTGTGTTGGATTCCCGTTCTGGTAAGGATGTACTCCAGGCCAATGCTCATGTGAGTCCTGCACATGGTAGGGCCCGGTGCGAAGAAAAACTACCGCTAGGCCCATTCCATCCAAGATCAACACGAATTGTCTGGTGTACAGAAACAAACAACCAAACATAATATTTTGTTTCGCAGGCATAAGCAAAATGTAAAGTTTGTTCTTATCCAACATACTGAATGAGACATGGCCTTGTGTATTAAGTTAGTACCTGGTGTGATCAAAGGTGAAGCTTCCCTAAACCCTCCTTTTTGCTTGTGCTATTTCAGGCCGGGGCGACGATAACGTGGGACCTGGTGGTCGGAGGCTGGGACCTGGAGTACGGCGCCGAGTACGTGCCGGCGGCGGAGGAGAGCTACACGCTGTGCGTGGAGAAGACGAGGATGGTGGCGGCCGCCGCCGACGAGCCCGTGCACAACGCCTTCACGGCGAGGGAGGCCGGCAAGATGGTGCTCTCCATCGACAACTCCGGCTCGAGGAAGCGGAAGGTCGCCGCCTACCGGTACTTCGTGCGCAAGGCGTCGGCGTAGTGCTCTCTGGCTTCTCAGGCGCGGTGGTCGGCGGCTTGCTGGCCGGCGGTGGTGGCGGGAGGTTGGCATGGGACGGACGGCGAACTGGTTGCTTGTTGTGGCCTTGTTGGAGGGGGGGGAGGTGTTAAGCTAGGGCTATTTAGTTACTAGTGCTATAATGACATGCATGTATTATGAGCCATATGTAGAATATAATGTAAGAGCTGTTGAACTTTTGTCATCACCACCATCGTTATAAAGCTAATGAGTTGAGTTTTTTTGGGCAATTCACCTTGCTTGTTATGTACAGTTTTAGGATGATTTTGATTCTTAGATCGATTTTGGAGGGTGCTATAGTTGTTTTCGTGTACCATTTCGTCGTGGGACCACAAATTGAAATACGCTATTTTAGCCGTGTTATTACGTTGTTTCGGTGGGCCGTTTGTCTTGGGTACAGCAAACTAAATACTTTTGAGCTGTTCTGAATTCTAGATATGCAGTATTACTGTGGTATTGTGACATTACAAGTTGTAGAAGGACGGACAAAGGAGAGAATGTACTGCTGATCTACAAAATGCTTTGGATACCTATCGATGAATGTACTATCATTGTTCCGGACGACCGTACGCTTGTGTGAGCTTCAGGGGAGATTTCCACTAATGGCATCCAAAAAAAAGATGCTTCTTTATAAACTATTTACAGTCCTCTAGGGTTGCACTTTTACAAGTGTTTGCCAATACTAAAAGATGAATGCTAAAACAATGCTGGCTTACGTATTATGTTGTTTTCTATGTTCTCGAATATATGTCGTCTACAACAAATAAATTAGTTCATTTACATTTAATAACTGATATAGTATTATATAAGCAAAAGTATTTTGTGAAGTAGTAAATACCATTTAAATGATCTTCCGTACTAGTTACAGACTTTGCACTAAGACAACTGAAACAAGACAAGTGATAGTGCCTGAGTACACGCTTTTGTACGTGCTCCTGTACTACCACGATGGTCTCGGTCACTTTATGCTTGTGTCGCAGTCTCGCAGAGGAAGGGTTTTATTTAGATTAGGCCAGTCTCAGTATTTAATCAGACGGTTACCAAGATCAGAATCTATGAAACCGTGACAGATGAGTTTCATGGTGATGAAACTCCTCTCACATCCCATGAAACTTTTCACTCTCTCTCCTCTGCCACATCAGCACATTTAATGCCGTGAAAATCCCATGAAACCCCCACTGAGACTGGCCTTAGAATAAAGAGGGCTCCTAAGCAAGAGAACCAGCTAATCAACCAATCAAGCATGAATTTCTTTTCTTTTTACATTGCCCGAAGAGCCTAGCGGGTGCTGTGATAGTGTGGTCCTAAACTACGGCATCGTTTAGATCCCAAATTCACCACCCAAATTTACTATGCAAAAAGAAGATTCCCCATCACATCAAAATGTCATAACATGCATGGAGTACTAAATGTAGATGAAAGCAAAAACTAATTGTACGCTAATTACACAGTTTTGTTGTACTCTGCGAGACGAATATTTTGAGCCTACTTAATCAATTTTTAGATAATTTTTTACAAATACAAACGAAATGCTACAGTGACGCAATGATTACAAAGTGACATCTTACTCCCAAATTCAACACTCCAATTCCAACATTTAAACAAGGCCTACTACTACGAGTACTGGTCCTGGTGTTTGTGTGTGAAGAAGCAAAACTGGTGATCGCAGGCAGGCGGATGTGTGCATCTTTGTCGCCGGTCAGATGGTCAAGGGCTCATCCTGCTTTATCTTTTTCGTTCTTTCCGGGAACACTGCCAGTGCCACAAAAATAAAGCTTCCCGCTGCCCGCTGGCCCGCCTGGCTTCTCCTTCGTGCTGGGTCCGGCCCGGGAGACACACCGCTAAACAACGGCGGGAGATAGCAAATGTTTGGGGTCATGGGTTATTTGAGTACAGTCAGGCTGGATGATTCTTTTTTTTTTGAAAAGATAGGCTGGATGATTCTGAACTCTGCATGTCACACGCAAGGTTGGATTTTTTTTCTTTTTTTTTGAGATAAGCTACGTGTCATTTAAGTAGAGAAAGGTAGCAAAGTCTTACATAGGTTCAATTACACAAAAACAGAAAAAAAACTCATTAATGGGGAAATTAACATGGTAAAACTAATTTACGATAGACAAGAAGTTCAGCACCAGTGTTTGAGGCTGGGAATTTAATCCGCACAGATGGGATCGCCAGGACCCTTACCAATTGCCAGTTATCTGCTCATATAGTACTAGTACAGGGACCAAAATGTGAGAGGAGAAAATGTTTGCACACGTGAGCATTAGATTAATCATCAGAAAGTAATAAGCAAAAGGATTAGCACGACAATTCGCAGGCATGCGAGCATGCACATGGGATGAATGATGCCCACCAGGTAATTAAAGTGGAATGATGCCTACTCATGGCATGTTTTGCATCATTACGATTGCGAGGGTGATTGGCTACATCAAAGTTGGGGAAACACAGCCAGGCTTGATCATATCCATGCTCTCTTTTGGGAGGGGGGTTCAAACGCCAGTTACCTGCAGGTTGTACTCAGTGGGCGTGGGCCATTTGACAGCCCAAAATCTCGCTTCATTTTCCGTGCAAAATCCCAAAGCATTTTGATGCCTCCATCTTTTTGCTCCAAAAGACGCGTCCAGTCGGCCACAACGTACTTAACAGAAGTATAAAAATTACACAGAGCTATCTGATTTGTTTATTCTCTGCTAGGGACTTTGCCGTAACAACATATATTTATTTTCGAATTCTGGCTGCCATAACTAGGTTTTTCTAACTACAATAGAAAAATCTTAGTAAAATTAATGAATATCCATGTACCTTAATTGCAACTTTCTCTGTTTCAAAATATAATATCTTCAGTTTTGTATACTAAGTTAAATTTCTCTAACTTCAACTAAGTTTATAAAATATTGTATTAACACATATAACATCAAATTTGTTTTATTAAATCTACAATTACATATGAATCAATAGTACATTTATTTAAAATTATATATTTTTAATATATTTTCTATATATTTGGTTAATAAAGAAGTTTAGCTTATACTGTAATAAAATCAAAGAAATGCCTAAGCCCTGAGGTAGCACAACAACCTCTCAAACCAGCACATATTTTGTTGGGCACCAATGTCAGAGAAGTTTCATAGCGCTACAGAAAGGACAAATTTGATCAAGATTTGTGGGATATATATTTCATCTCTCGGTGATGCGGTGCCATTTTGAGGTTCCCGTTCTTAATCCTTCTGGTACAATGGTGGATTTACTACAAACCCATAATGACACGTTTCCCTGGCCGATAGGCTTTCAGTGGAGTTCTTTTGCAGCAAGCGGATGGGAGCAACTCTAAAGTGCTGCTATGTCTTTTCCGTACAAAAGTGATAAGCACGAGTTTTTCCGGTCGATTATACGATCCTTGAATAAAGGCTTGCAAGGATTTCTACGTTCTTTTGTGTTAATTCTTATTATGGACTTTGTACGTTTTCTAATAAATTATATAGATATCGAGTGCAGTTAGGACTCAACTACGTCTGGAATTATTTGGTGCTGTATTGTACCACGGAGACTCGAGTGCACTAACACTTGAGCTAATGATGAGATTTAGATCGGACAGCGAAGACAGTGTGCTAACTAAAATAGTATAGATTATAGAACACATTGTCTGCATAACACGTCTCCAAATGTGTACTTCCAACTCCGACACAAGAGAAAACAGAGATGTTCCTTCGCAACCACTATTTCACGTAGTCACTCTCACTCATATCCAAACTATAACCGCATTTAGAAATGCTACTGGTCAAGCCTTATAAAATTTGGCATTTTACCCGCAAAACAAATAAAATCTGGCATTTGCTATCTAAACAATCATATTGATTGATGATTTTTCTTTATATACAACTATCTATATATAAATTAAAGATACTATTACTGCTGACTTGAGTTTAGAGTAGCAAATAATCATCAAACAGCCTCTTGTACCAAAACGTACGGTTACTGCCTGAGTGGGAGAGGACCTCAGTGAGTGAGTGCCCGTTTTGGTTTATGCAAATGAGAGATCGGAACAAGGATAAGAGGAGAGCCGTGGGAGAGACGAGACTTGTTTGGACGAGTTAGAACCTAATTGGGTCTTGGTCTATTTTATTCTCAATTAATCAAAATAATTAAAAAGTTATTAGACTTAAATCCCAGATGGATGGTCAGATAAAATCCTAACCAACTTAAATTGTGGACCAGCTGTGGACTGTTTATGAAGTTGACAGGAGGCGAAGGGTGGCCGTGCCCAGACACGCTGTGGTGAAGGTGAACGTTTTTACTACTGATGACAATGACAGTCACTGAGTCAATAGCCGTTATTGCCATTACTCGGCTCTCTCCCTCAGGCACAAACACACTCTCCCAGACCTTCTCTGGTACTCCTCTTAAGGAGACCTCTCTTCTCCCTCGTTGTTTTGCTGCTCTCTTGTATTCCCCACGCAAACTTTGTGCGCATTCTGCTTGCATGAGCAGAAGTCTTTGAACCTCCCTGCCTAGCGATCCTGCTCGGGATATGCAGGCGATAAGGTTTTTGGGGAGCGTACTTGTCGGTGCTGAGATTGGCCGACCAACCTCAACGCCTAACAGAATGCGCTGTGTCCCGTCCCTCACCGGTTGATGTCCAGAAGCTGTGAACACCGTTGGGATGAAGAGAGCCCCTTTATTGCAACTTTATGACCTGTTCCGTAACAGGGTCTGCTCAAAGATAGCATACATCGCAACATTGAAGAGCAAGTTGCCATGTTTCTTCATGTTGTTGGCCACAACCAAAAATTTAGATGTGTTCACGTGCCCCTTTTAAGGTCTGTTGAAACCCTACGTAGGCATGTAAAAAAAGAAACCCTACGTCTGAGTTGTTGTATCCTGTTGGAGAACTTAGGTCTGAGTTGATCCTTCCACGGTCACCAGCAGTTCCAACTAAAATCACAAACAAAAGAAAGTGGAGCCCTTACTTCAAGGTTTGGTTCTATTCCATTTGTCCATCATACACCAGCCAAAATTGTCTATCTACTAGTACTAATTAATGCAACCTTATGTAGGACTGTGTTGGAGCCATTGATGGACCCCATGTGCTAGCTAGAGTGTCTGAGAGATCAAGAGCCGCATTTGTGGGCAGAAAGCATACCACCACCCAAAATGTGTTGGCTGCTGGCACTTAATTGTTTTGGTGATTTTGGATGACAACATGATTTGTAATTTAACTTGTTTGTTTAAGTATATGAGCAGGGTCTTATTCTTCAACAAGTATGTTTCATGATTATCCATAAGAATAAGACCCTGCTCATATACTTAAACAAACAAGTTAAATTACAAATCATGTTGTCATCCAAAATCACCAAAACAATTAAGTGCCTAGATGCACTTTCAGCAGGGCGAAGTCCCGTCCCCGTCTTTTGACTTGGGTGTTCGGTAGGTCGCGGCATTAAATGCGGTTGCCGGGCGAAGTGACCCACTTGCTCGAGGAGGCGCGCGGACCTCGAGCAAGGCGGAAGCGGGGTCGCACCCGCTCGAGGGGGTCGAAGGACCTCAAGCGAGGCGGAGATGCGGCCATGCCTGCCCGAGGGGGTCGAGGGCCCTCGAGCGGGGCGGAGATGGCGTTCGCTCTTTGGGCCTTGGGGCGAATCAAGCCGGGATGGTCGTTTGGACCGCGGCGAGCGGCACCGGGCCGCGTTGCCCAGGTTTTGTTTGGGCCGTTGTTTACCCTAACCTCTTTGGCTTGGCGTTTTTTGAGGGTGTTTACCCCGAAGGTTAGGGGACCCCCTTGGGACGTCCCCGACAGTAGCCCCCGAGCACCTGCCTGACTAGAGGGCAGTCGGGCAGATGCTGACGGTTAACGGGGTCGATCCCGGACATTCTGTGGGGATTGGTCCTCTTTGGTTTCGTAGGTTCTACCGTGGGGGCGCGCGAGCGCACCCGCAGGTGTAGCCCTGTCTCTTATACACATCTAGATGTGTATAAGAGACAGCCTCTGCTGGTCACAGTGCACGGCGTGCTCGCCCCGTCGGGGGAATGGCAGGGAGTTGGTAGCACAGTGACAGAATAATGACCTCTGCTGGTCACAGTGCACGGTGTGCTCGCCCCGTCGGGGGAATGGCAGGGAGTTGGTAGCACAGTGACAGAATAATGACCTCTGCTGGTCACAGTGCACGGTGTGCTCGCCCCGTCGGGGGAATGGCAGGGAGTTGGTAGCACAGTGACAGAATAATGACCTCTGCTGGTCACAGTGCACGGTGTGCTCGCCCCGTCGGGGGAATGGCAGGGAGTTGGTAGCACAGTGACAGAATAATGACCTCTGCTGGTCACAGTGCACGGCGTGCTCGCCCCGTCGGGGGAATGGCAGGGAGTTGGTAGCACAGTGACAGAATAATGACCTCTGCTGGTCACAGTGCACGGTGTGCTCGCCCCGTCGGGGGAATGGCAGGGAGTTGGTAGCACAGTGACAGAATAATGACCTCTGCTGGTCACAGTGCACGGTGTGCTCGCCCCGTCGGGGGAATGGCAGGGAGTTGGTAGCACAGTGACAGAATAATGACCTCTGCTGGTCACAGTGCACGGTGTGCTCGCCCCGTCGGGGGAATGGCAGGGAGTTGGTAGCACAGTGACAGAATAATGACCTCTGCTGGTCACAGTGCACGGCGTGCTCGCCCCGTCGGGGGAATGGCAGGGAGTTGGTAGCACAGTGACAGAATAATGACCTCTGCTGGTCACAGTGCACGGTGTGCTCGCCCCGTCGGGGGAATGGCAGGGAGTTGGTAGCACAGTGACAGAATAATGACCTCTGCTGGTCACAGTGCACGGTGTGCTCGCCCCGTCGGGGGAATGGCAGGGAGTTGGTAGCACAGTGACAGAATAATGACCTCTGCTGGTCACAGTGCACGGTGTGCTCGCCCCGTCGGGGGAATGGCAGGGAGTTGGTAGCACAGTGACAGAATAATGACCTCTGCTGGTCACAGTGCACGGCGTGCTCGCCCCGTCGGGGGAATGGCAGGGAGTTGGTAGCACAGTGACAGAATAATGACCTCTGCTGGTCACAGTGCACGGTGTGCTCGCCCCGTCGGGGGAATGGCAGGGAGTTGGTAGCACAGTGACAGAATAATGACCTCTGCTGGTCACAGTGCACGGTGTGCTCGCCCCGTCGGGGGAATGGCAGGGAGTTGGTAGCACAGTGACAGAATAATGACCTCTGCTGGTCACAGTGCACGGTGTGCTCGCCCCGTCGGGGGAATGGCAGGGAGTTGGTAGCACAGTGACAGAATAATGACCTCTGCTGGTCACAGTGCACGGCGTGCTCGCCCCGTCGGGGGAATGGCAGGGAGTTGGTAGCACAGTGACAGAATAATGACCTCTGCTGGTCACAGTGCACGGTGTGCTCGCCCCGTCGGGGGAATGGCAGGGAGTTGGTAGCACAGTGACAGAATAATGACCTCTGCTGGTCACAGTGCACGGTGTGCTCGCCCCGTCGGGGGAATGGCAGGGAGTTGGTAGCACAGTGACAGAATAATGACCTCTGCTGGTCACAGTGCACGGTGTGCTCGCCCCGTCGGGGGAATGGCAGGGAGTTGGTAGCACAGTGACAGAATAATGACCTCTGCTGGTCACAGTGCACGGCGTGCTCGCCCCGTCGGGGGAATGGCAGGGAGTTGGTAGCACAGTGACAGAATAATGACCTCTGCTGGTCACAGTGCACGGTGTGCTCGCCCCGTCGGGGGAATGGCAGGGAGTTGGTAGCACAGTGACAGAATAATGACCTCTGCTGGTCACAGTGCACGGTGTGCTCGCCCCGTCGGGGGAATGGCAGGGAGTTGGTAGCACAGTGACAGAATAATGACCTCTGCTGGTCACAGTGCACGGTGTGCTCGCCCCGTCGGGGGAATGGCAGGGAGTTGGTAGCACAGTGACAGAATAATGACCTCTGCTGGTCACAGTGCACGGCGTGCTCGCCCCGTCGGGGGAATGGCAGGGAGTTGGTAGCACAGTGACAGAATAATGACCTCTGCTGGTCACAGTGCACGGTGTGCTCGCCCCGTCGGGGGAATGGCAGGGAGTTGGTAGCACAGTGACAGAATAATGACCTCTGCTGGTCACAGTGCACGGTGTGCTCGCCCCGTCGGGGGAATGGCAGGGAGTTGGTAGCACAGTGACAGAATAATGACCTCTGCTGGTCACAGTGCACGGTGTGCTCGCCCCGTCGGGGGAATGGCAGGGAGTTGGTAGCACAGTGACAGAATAATGACCTCTGCTGGTCACAGTGCACGGCGTGCTCGCCCCGTCGGGGGAATGGCAGGGAGTTGGTAGCACAGTGACAGAATAATGACCTCTGCTGGTCACAGTGCACGGTGTGCTCGCCCCGTCGGGGGAATGGCAGGGAGTTGGTAGCACAGTGACAGAATAATGACCTCTGCTGGTCACAGTGCACGGTGTGCTCGCCCCGTCGGGGGAATGGCAGGGAGTTGGTAGCACAGTGACAGAATAATGACCTCTGCTGGTCACAGTGCACGGTGTGCTCGCCCCGTCGGGGGAATGGCAGGGAGTTGGTAGCACAGTGACAGAATAATGACCTCTGCTGGTCACAGTGCACGGCGTGCTCGCCCCGTCGGGGGAATGGCAGGGAGTTGGTAGCACAGTGACAGAATAATGACCTCTGCTGGTCACAGTGCACGGTGTGCTCGCCCCGTCGGGGGAATGGCAGGGAGTTGGTAGCACAGTGACAGAATAATGACCTCTGCTGGTCACAGTGCACGGTGTGCTCGCCCCGTCGGGGGAATGGCAGGGAGTTGGTAGCACAGTGACAGAATAATGACCTCTGCTGGTCACAGTGCACGGTGTGCTCGCCCCGTCGGGGGAATGGCAGGGAGTTGGTAGCACAGTGACAGAATAATGACCTCTGCTGGTCACAGTGCACGGCGTGCTCGCCCCGTCGGGGGAATGGCAGGGAGTTGGTAGCACAGTGACAGAATAATGACCTCTGCTGGTCACAGTGCACGGTGTGCTCGCCCCGTCGGGGGAATGGCAGGGAGTTGGTAGCACAGTGACAGAATAATGACCTCTGCTGGTCACAGTGCACGGTGTGCTCGCCCCGTCGGGGGAATGGCAGGGAGTTGGTAGCACAGTGACAGAATAATGACCTCTGCTGGTCACAGTGCACGGTGTGCTCGCCCCGTCGGGGGAATGGCAGGGAGTTGGTAGCACAGTGACAGAATAATGACCTCTGCTGGTCACAGTGCACGGCGTGCTCGCCCCGTCGGGGGAATGGCAGGGAGTTGGTAGCACAGTGACAGAATAATGACCTCTGCTGGTCACAGTGCACGGTGTGCTCGCCCCGTCGGGGGAATGGCAGGGAGTTGGTAGCACAGTGACAGAATAATGACCTCTGCTGGTCACAGTGCACGGTGTGCTCGCCCCGTCGGGGGAATGGCAGGGAGTTGGTAGCACAGTGACAGAATAATGACCTCTGCTGGTCACAGTGCACGGTGTGCTCGCCCCGTCGGGGGAATGGCAGGGAGTTGGTAGCACAGTGACAGAATAATGACCTCTGCTGGTCACAGTGCACGGCGTGCTCGCCCCGTCGGGGGAATGGCAGGGAGTTGGTAGCACAGTGACAGAATAATGACCTCTGCTGGTCACAGTGCACGGTGTGCTCGCCCCGTCGGGGGAATGGCAGGGAGTTGGTAGCACAGTGACAGAATAATGACCTCTGCTGGTCACAGTGCACGGTGTGCTCGCCCCGTCGGGGGAATGGCAGGGAGTTGGTAGCACAGTGACAGAATAATGACCTCTGCTGGTCACAGTGCACGGTGTGCTCGCCCCGTCGGGGGAATGGCAGGGAGTTGGTAGCACAGTGACAGAATAATGACCTCTGCTGGTCACAGTGCACGGCGTGCTCGCCCCGTCGGGGGAATGGCAGGGAGTTGGTAGCACAGTGACAGAATAATGACCTCTGCTGGTCACAGTGCACGGTGTGCTCGCCCCGTCGGGGGAATGGCAGGGAGTTGGTAGCACAGTGACAGAATAATGACCTCTGCTGGTCACAGTGCACGGTGTGCTCGCCCCGTCGGGGGAATGGCAGGGAGTTGGTAGCACAGTGACAGAATAATGACCTCTGCTGGTCACAGTGCACGGTGTGCTCGCCCCGTCGGGGGAATGGCAGGGAGTTGGTAGCACAGTGACAGAATAATGACCTCTGCTGGTCACAGTGCACGGCGTGCTCGCCCCGTCGGGGGAATGGCAGGGAGTTGGTAGCACAGTGACAGAATAATGACCTCTGCTGGTCACAGTGCACGGTGTGCTCGCCCCGTCGGGGGAATGGCAGGGAGTTGGTAGCACAGTGACAGAATAATGACCTCTGCTGGTCACAGTGCACGGTGTGCTCGCCCCGTCGGGGGAATGGCAGGGAGTTGGTAGCACAGTGACAGAATAATGACCTCTGCTGGTCACAGTGCACGGTGTGCTCGCCCCGTCGGGGGAATGGCAGGGAGTTGGTAGCACAGTGACAGAATAATGACCTCTGCTGGTCACAGTGCACGGCGTGCTCGCCCCGTCGGGGGAATGGCAGGGAGTTGGTAGCACAGTGACAGAATAATGACCTCTGCTGGTCACAGTGCACGGTGTGCTCGCCCCGTCGGGGGAATGGCAGGGAGTTGGTAGCACAGTGACAGAATAATGACCTCTGCTGGTCACAGTGCACGGTGTGCTCGCCCCGTCGGGGGAATGGCAGGGAGTTGGTAGCACAGTGACAGAATAATGACCTCTGCTGGTCACAGTGCACGGTGTGCTCGCCCCGTCGGGGGAATGGCAGGGAGTTGGTAGCACAGTGACAGAATAATGACCTCTGCTGGTCACAGTGCACGGCGTGCTCGCCCCGTCGGGGGAATGGCAGGGAGTTGGTAGCACAGTGACAGAATAATGACCTCTGCTGGTCACAGTGCACGGTGTGCTCGCCCCGTCGGGGGAATGGCAGGGAGTTGGTAGCACAGTGACAGAATAATGACCTCTGCTGGTCACAGTGCACGGTGTGCTCGCCCCGTCGGGGGAATGGCAGGGAGTTGGTAGCACAGTGACAGAATAATGACCTCTGCTGGTCACAGTGCACGGTGTGCTCGCCCCGTCGGGGGAATGGCAGGGAGTTGGTAGCACAGTGACAGAATAATGACCTCTGCTGGTCACAGTGCACGGCGTGCTCGCCCCGTCGGGGGAATGGCAGGGAGTTGGTAGCACAGTGACAGAATAATGACCTCTGCTGGTCACAGTGCACGGTGTGCTCGCCCCGTCGGGGGAATGGCAGGGAGTTGGTAGCACAGTGACAGAATAATGACCTCTGCTGGTCACAGTGCACGGTGTGCTCGCCCCGTCGGGGGAATGGCAGGGAGTTGGTAGCACAGTGACAGAATAATGACCTCTGCTGGTCACAGTGCACGGTGTGCTCGCCCCGTCGGGGGAATGGCAGGGAGTTGGTAGCACAGTGACAGAATAATGACCTCTGCTGGTCACAGTGCACGGCGTGCTCGCCCCGTCGGGGGAATGGCAGGGAGTTGGTAGCACAGTGACAGAATAATGACCTCTGCTGGTCACAGTGCACGGTGTGCTCGCCCCGTCGGGGGAATGGCAGGGAGTTGGTAGCACAGTGACAGAATAATGACCTCTGCTGGTCACAGTGCACGGTGTGCTCGCCCCGTCGGGGGAATGGCAGGGAGTTGGTAGCACAGTGACAGAATAATGACCTCTGCTGGTCACAGTGCACGGTGTGCTCGCCCCGTCGGGGGAATGGCAGGGAGTTGGTAGCACAGTGACAGAATAATGACCTCTGCTGGTCACAGTGCACGGCGTGCTCGCCCCGTCGGGGGAATGGCAGGGAGTTGGTAGCACAGTGACAGAATAATGACCTCTGCTGGTCACAGTGCACGGTGTGCTCGCCCCGTCGGGGGAATGGCAGGGAGTTGGTAGCACAGTGACAGAATAATGACCTCTGCTGGTCACAGTGCACGGTGTGCTCGCCCCGTCGGGGGAATGGCAGGGAGTTGGTAGCACAGTGACAGAATAATGACCTCTGCTGGTCACAGTGCACGGTGTGCTCGCCCCGTCGGGGGAATGGCAGGGAGTTGGTAGCACAGTGACAGAATAATGACCTCTGCTGGTCACAGTGCACGGCGTGCTCGCCCCGTCGGGGGAATGGCAGGGAGTTGGTAGCACAGTGACAGAATAATGACCTCTGCTGGTCACAGTGCACGGTGTGCTCGCCCCGTCGGGGGAATGGCAGGGAGTTGGTAGCACAGTGACAGAATAATGACCTCTGCTGGTCACAGTGCACGGTGTGCTCGCCCCGTCGGGGGAATGGCAGGGAGTTGGTAGCACAGTGACAGAATAATGACCTCTGCTGGTCACAGTGCACGGTGTGCTCGCCCCGTCGGGGGAATGGCAGGGAGTTGGTAGCACAGTGACAGAATAATGACCTCTGCTGGTCACAGTGCACGGCGTGCTCGCCCCGTCGGGGGAATGGCAGGGAGTTGGTAGCACAGTGACAGAATAATGACCTCTGCTGGTCACAGTGCACGGTGTGCTCGCCCCGTCGGGGGAATGGCAGGGAGTTGGTAGCACAGTGACAGAATAATGACCTCTGCTGGTCACAGTGCACGGTGTGCTCGCCCCGTCGGGGGAATGGCAGGGAGTTGGTAGCACAGTGACAGAATAATGACCTCTGCTGGTCACAGTGCACGGTGTGCTCGCCCCGTCGGGGGAATGGCAGGGAGTTGGTAGCACAGTGACAGAATAATGACCTCTGCTGGTCACAGTGCACGGCGTGCTCGCCCCGTCGGGGGAATGGCAGGGAGTTGGTAGCACAGTGACAGAATAATGACCTCTGCTGGTCACAGTGCACGGTGTGCTCGCCCCGTCGGGGGAATGGCAGGGAGTTGGTAGCACAGTGACAGAATAATGACCTCTGCTGGTCACAGTGCACGGTGTGCTCGCCCCGTCGGGGGAATGGCAGGGAGTTGGTAGCACAGTGACAGAATAATGACCTCTGCTGGTCACAGTGCACGGTGTGCTCGCCCCGTCGGGGGAATGGCAGGGAGTTGGTAGCACAGTGACAGAATAATGGCCTCTGCTGGTCACAGTGCACGGCGTGCTCGCCCCGTCGGGGGAATGGCAGGGAGTTGGTAGCACAGTGACAGAATAATGGCCTCTGCTGGTCACAGTGCACGGCGTGCTCGCCCCGTCGGGGGAATGGCAGGGAGTTGGTAGCACAGTGACAGAATAATGGCCTCTGCTGGTCACAGTGCACGGCGTGCTCGCCCCGTCGGGGGAATGGCAGGGAGTTGGTAGCACAGTGACAGAATAATGGCCTCTGCTGGTCACAGTGCACGGCGTGCTCGCCCCGTCGGGGGAATGGCAGAGGGTTGGCGGAATTGACCTGGCGGACGTCGTTGCAGGGCCGCGCTGGGCTGGAGTCAGCGCTTCCCTATTGGCTCGTACTCCCGCTCGAGGGCCTCCCCTGCCCGTTCGAGGGCTGGGCCGTACGGGGGAGGACGAGAGTAGGCGTAACAGTGGTGGTGAATGACAGCTGTACGTCCGCACAGGGCTCGCCACGCCTGCTGGGCGATTAAGACGGGCGGTCCTGTGGCCGGAGTCAGCGGGGATGACAGGGCGTGGCGGACCTGACCGGGGTTCGCCCTTGGTCGCCGTCCGTACGACGTTCGGGGGTGTCCGCCTACCCACTTGAGGGCTTCCCAGTGGGGGAAGGACGGGAGCAGGTAGCACAGTGTAGCGGAGTGACCCGTGCATGCCCGCCTGGTGGCGATGCGTCAGCATGGGACGGGGGCAGGTGGTACAGTGGACCTTACCGTGTCAGCGACGTGGAGCAGGGCGGAGTCCCATCCCCGTCCTTTGACTTGGGTGCTCGGTAGGTCGCGGCATTAAATGCGGTTGTCGGGCGAAGTTATCCACTTGCTCGAGGAGGCGCGCGGACCTCGAGCGAGGCGGAAGCGGGGTCGCACCCGCTCGAGGGGGTCGAAGGACCTCGAGCGAGGCGGAGATGCGGCCATGCCTGCCCGAGGGGGTCGAGGGCCCTCGAGCGGGGCGGAGATGGCGTTCGCTCTTTGGGCCTTGGGGCGAATCAAGCCGGGACGGTCGTTTGGGCCGTGGTGAGCGTCAGCGGGCCGCGTTGTCCGGGCGATTTTCTGGGCCGTCGGTGATTAGATGTTTTTTGAGGGTGATTATCCCTGGTGGTTAGGGGACCCCCCCCCTTGGGATGTCCCCAACAGTACTCGTACGCGACTGCTCGCTTCCTCACGCGAACGACTACTTCCCGGGGCCAGTCTTCCACAAGTTGAACGACTGCTTCCCGGTGTTCCTCTTCATCAAGCGAACGACTACATCCCGGAGGCCCTGAACGACTACTTTCAGAAGGCCGTTTGAGAGACTCCTATGCATCGACTTGCCACTGCACCAAATTAGATCGACTACTTTAAGCAGGCTAGTCGAGAATGACTGATAACGGCGCATCTGGTTCCTCCAGTACCGGCCCCATGTCTGTGTACATCCTAACCATATCTGGTTTTCCTTGTTCTTGTTAATTTGGAGATTTAACTTGAACACTCGCATATGCTATGTTGTCATAAGATCACTCACTATTATCATGAATTTGTTGTTAATTTCTAGATTTAAAATATATCAAAAACTCCCTAGATTTCTAGCATATATAGTTAGTGCTCTTTGGGACAACTTGGACCTAGAGTGAAAATTAACAAGTGTAGGGACACGAATATCATTTCGGGACTAAAGGAATATATCTTGAACAAAACAAACTAGAAGCATTGCCTTTTTTCCTTCTAGACATAAACGAACAGTGACAAGATTAAAGACTGTTGGTAAATATCACTCAAAAATCAAAAGGGAAATAAACTAAGGAAATGGACGACGGTCCATCATCCATGCATGTAAAGATACAGTGAGTAATGATGTAACTGTACACAGGTCGTTGGTTGTGAGTGAGTTCTGCACTGATCCGATGGCACAGACAAAACCAAGACGTGCAAGTCTAGCAGTGGGATGATAAACAAAAGGGTAATACGATGATGACAGATGATGATCTGAGAGAAGATGAGACAGCCAGACAGGAGAGAACGGGTAGCTACGTCACGCCGGCCCGTGAATAGCTAAATGGAGACGGGTGGCGACGGAGTCAACAAAAAGGGGCGTCTCCGTCTCGGTGCATCACGGGGTGTCGCTTGCCACTGTTACTGACGGCCGGCCAGGTTACAGGCATGGCTCCACACCGCCGGCGGCAGCATTATTGGGGAGCACGGCAAAGGCGCGTCGCCGTCGGCGTGCCGGGCCTGATGGAATTAATTGATGGCTCCATCCTCCCGCTCCTTGCTCTTTTCCTTTCTTTCTTTCTTTCTTTCTTTCTTTCTTTCTTTCTTTCTTTCTTTTCTATCCCTTTTCTTCTCCTTGTGAAAGGGACGTACGATGCTGCGTGTTTTCACTAACATGCCTCATGACAAAGGGACGACGACCCTACCCTGTGAAAACATGAACACAGTAGGGTTCTTTTGACGGTGTAAACGCTGCTACACACCACCCTTTTGCCATTGCCGATTGGATTCCAGACACAGTGAAAGCAAAGCATCGAAATGGTGCATGCTGTTTGTCTGAATCGCAAACCTATCATGTGGTCCTTCAATTTGAGTTTAACGAACTGGCTTTTAAATTTCGATAACCTAATAGACTGATAGTTATGACCGTGTAATTTGCGACTCCATGCCTTTTGCAATCATATTCTAAATCTACGGTTTTCGTAACCTATATAGGATCCTCTGGGGTTTTTTTTTCAAAAAAAAAGGAAAAGGGCCGCAACACAACAAGTAAACAGTTCTGTTTTCTGCTGTGTGTGTTACAATCGTCGCGGTTTGGTGCTTGGCTGGCATTGAGTGGGCTCGTGGAGTCACAGTTTCTGTGTTGTTTGCAGCTGAACCTGTTTAGAGCTTATTGTTTTTTTTATTTTAATGTATTATTACTTAATTAAGATTTATTATTTTTTAAATATAATAATCGGCAAAACTGGCTTACTCCATTTTTTTACTCTATCTGTTACAAGCTGCCAGGAAACAGGCCCTACGGTACGAAATAAACTATTTAAAAAAGAGAGGCCGCAGCGCAAATCACGGCTTTCATTGGATGCAAAATAAAAAGAAAGAGAGGCATAGAAGGGAAAGTGAAGGAACACGCGGGCCATGAAAGTAATGTTTATATAGCACTCGAATATCATAGGCCTTGTTTAGATACCAAATTCACCTCCCAAATTTACTATGCAAAAAGAAGATTCTCCATCACATCAAAATGTCATAACATGCATGGAGTACTAAATGTAGATGAAATCATAAACTAATTGCACAGTTTTGTTGTACTCTGCGAGATGAATATTGTGAGCCTAATTAATCAATTTTTAGACAATTTTTCACAAATACAAACGAAATGCTACAGTAGCACAATGATTACGAAGTGACATCTTACTCCCAAATTCAACACCCCAATTCTAACATCTTGTTAGGCCATACTGATATATGCTCGTACGCGCCACAGTAGTGGCTTGTGTGCACACAGACGCAAGCACACCGTCGCGGGATCAGAACATCAGCGTTGCATCGCGTGGCGCGGGGATACGGAGGGAGCCCACAGTAAACAATGGCAACAGAGGAGAGAGCGCAGCGGCCTCACCTCGGCGCTGCGGGGCCTGGCCTAATCACTGACACCGACGACGTCGACGGCGACTGCTGCCTCTCTCCCATGCCATGCCATGCATGATCCCCGCCTGGTGCGCTGCTTGTTCGTAGCCTGCGCTGCGCACCTGACAGCGAAAGTCAGCCATCGGTTATCGCCCTCAGCCCGGCGAGAAAGGAAGCGCGAGTCACGTCTATCTCGTCTCCTTTTGCTGCCTGCCCTTTACCCATTCCGGCCGGCCATACTCATACATCGCCTTGGACATTTCTGCTTGTGCTTGGCTGGACAATTGACATCCAACTCACCAAGAAGGCTTTGGCTGTCTGGACAATGGACATCCATCTCCCGTTACCTCCAGGCGCACTGCAAAAGCATACACGCAGAGCGCGTACAGTTCTCAGCCCTCGAGTTCCTGCAATGTCCAGTCCAGCTTACCCCACAGCTGCACATGGCACAGCGGCTCTGCTCGCTTCATGTTGAGCGAACTCGGAAAAAAAATATGGAACCAGGGAACTATCATTAGATGATCAGATCCTCTACAGCAGCAGCAGCACAAGAGATTCGTCACCAGCACATTTCAGCTGATCAGACAAGCGATAGCATTTTACACAACCAACAGTCGTCACTAGCACAATTCAGCTGAACAGCAGGCGTGATGCAAATAACTCTCCCAGGCCAGAGATGCGCATGCGCTAAGGCGAAAACCACGATGTCACTCAATCAAAATTGCATAGAAACAGCCAACACGCTTTAGTGTTACAACATCAACGGGCTCCAAGCCACAACAGTCGGGGGTGAGGGGGCGAAAAAAATCTCACGACCAAAATTTCCAAGTCTAGTGCAAAACGGAAGACAGAGAAGCTGATGCCGACGCGAGCAGCTTCAGCTTCAAGGAGCATATCTTCTTGAACTCGGCTACCGTCTCATTCCCAGCCCCAACGATCCTTCTCACCACGCCAGCAGAGCTCCATGGTTCCAGAGACTGGGCAATCCGGCCGCCGATTTCAGAGTTGGCTGCAGCTGCACTCTCGTCCAAGGTGCGGGAGATCTGTCCAGGGCCATCAGCGTTGGTTCCTTGCAGATGTGAAAGCAGGGTGTCCAGAGCTTGCTCTTCTGGCCTCACTTGATCTGACAACCATGTTTGGACGCTCTGGAGGGTGTCCGACATGCAGTGAACAGAGCTCTGGATTGCCTGCAAGTGAGGTGTGTTTGGTCGCTCCAATGGACCACCTTTCTTCTTCTTCTTCCCTTGCGGAGCCATAGCCCTCATGCAGGATTGGATCACCAGAAGATGCCAGGAAATGGGTTCTGTAACCATCCGTGCTAGAAGTGGGATATTGTTTCCCGGAGAAGTCAGCATTTGACTGGCATCAGTCAGCTGCTCCCCTATGCAGGTTTTGAAGAGGTTATCCACAATCTGCCAGGAACTTGGGTTGCTGTGATCAGTTCCAGGGATCACTGACTCAGTAGAACACAAGTTCCAAGCATTGATAAATACAGCGAAGCTCATCCAGCTGACTATATCAGGAGCAAAATCCTGCAATTGCACAATTGGTATCAGCAAGGCATTGCTACAATCAATCATTTCTTCACTATGAATAATATACAAGAAGTCTATTCCCCCAGAGAGTGTAATCCATACCGCTAATTAGAAAATCTCATTCTTATAAAAAGATAGGAAAAGTTTTTCATCCTACAAGGATATGGCACTTTTGAGTTTTGCTAGTGATTTCTACAACATTATGTTATTTCAAATAAAAAGAACATAATGTGAAAGTTCTTCTATGATGAATCTAGTAACATCAATTTTATACTTTATAAGAAAACAAAAATATATAAGCAACTAGAATTAGTATTCTACAAAATGTGATCAACATGAGTCCATACCACAAAAGATGCAGATGTTATTATTCACATAAATAATAAACAAGATAGAAAGGTTGTTACCTTGACAGCCTTCTTGCCAGATGACATACCCAGAACTATGCTTAAAGCATCATCAAAAGAGTAACCAATACTCCTGGCATATTTCTCAAGCAAAGTTTTCATCTCCCCAGCATTAGTTACAGAGGAAGCACCGTTTGATTCACTCTCCCTGAGAACAGTTGTGCAACCATGTGTGGAAAGATAAACAAGTCGAGGAACAAGAGATTTTCTCTCCGCATCTTTCAGCTTCGGACCATCCTTCTCATTAGATTTGTGCTTGCACTGAAAACGTACAATTCTTTTAAGAGCAGGAATCATTGACATGATTAACAAATATATGCAACTGTAGTAAGAAAGAGCATTGCTGTCTATTAAGGAGTGAAATTTACCAAAATGTTCTTCTGGATATAAAAGGTTAACTTAATGCCAAAGGACAAAACCCAGTCCTTTAGTAACACAAGAGGACTACAAAACTAAATATTCTTTGACTTAGAGCATAAAAGGTTCGAAAAAATATCATACCATTTTGGCCCTATAACTTGCAGGTGTTGACCCTTCATCAAATGGTTCTGTAAAATCATAAAGATAATTGTAAGCACTTTTGTGCCTTGGAGACAATGATTAACACCCAAAAAAAAACCTAAAGATGGAGAAAATAACTGACAAAATCATATATCATAAGAACCAAATACCTGAAAGAAAATTAACACTGCTTGTTGGCGTCCACCATGGCCGTGCCTCAAGATCTTCATTGAAAGTTAAGTGTTTCATGCTATCCTCATTAGATAGCTCAACCAACTTTGTTCCATGGTTCACACTTTCAAGAATAGACTGCAAAGGGGAATTGAAATAAAAATATTCAGACTAGTATCCAATATTGAAATTGTCAAGCATCAACAAATCCTTGCACCATGAAACTAATCAACAACTGACAACATAACTAGACCACATTAATACATAATTCAAGGTTCCAAAATTATATGTTCAAAATGGTTACAAGCCAAAGAAAAACGGATACATATGTTTATACATCAAAATCCATCCATATTTTTAGCACAAAATACAAACATGTGCCCAAGTTATGATTTGAAACTGGCGAGGGAGACCTCACCTCAACTTCGTCAAGAGATTCAGCCTTCTGTTTCAGATGTAGCATCACAGAATCTGATTTTACAGAAAGATACTGCATGGAGCGTTGCAAGCGATCTTTAAACTGAACAAACTCAATTACCTGAAGAAAAAACTCAATGTGTTATATTGATTACATAGCTGCAACATATCCTTCATAAATAAATCATGCGAAAAATAGTCTGTTCTTGACTTGATACATTGGCATTTTTGGTAATGATTGAGGAAGCATCATATCAATACTACTACGCATTTCTTTACATGGATCCCATGCAGAAGCTACTGGTAAGCAATAGAAAGGCCCCTTGCTTACCTTTGAGTAAGTACGGTGTCTATACGCGAGACAGGTAAGATCGGCAGATTCTTTCAAATGGTCATCCATGAATTTCAAATAATCTTTAACAAGATCAGCAGCATGTTGCAAGAAGGGAGAATTTAACATTTGTGGCAAGATGTGGTGCGAGACAGACTCTAGAAGAATGTTTTTCACTTCCAAGGTTATGTACCTGCATACAAGAACATTGTTCAGCATAGGAAGAAGGGGAAAAGTAATATCACTTAATAATCTCAGGAGGGAAAAAAACAGAAATATGCTTCGAAAGAAGTAGTGCAAACATGTTACAGAAAAACAAGGATTCAGCACGGGGAACATGGGGTGGAGCTATGAAAGGGTGTTCCTTTTAGAATCATTGTGATTGAAAGATAGAGGGTTTTGTACGGTGAAACCCAGCATGGAATACAAACATGAGAACATAGAAAATAAGCATATTAAATCAGGAAATTACCATTTATGTGCTAATGAAAGAGCCCCCAGGTAAGAGTACAGATGCACCAGAATAATCTTGTATTGCCAGACGTACCTGAGCACACAACCAAATTAGACATATTAGTTCAACATCCAGTCAGCGAGATTGTGTGAGCATAGACCCATGTGCTCATATAGATCACATCTACTGGGTATGGCACCATAGCTAAGTCACCAACAGTTGGGTAAAGATAACATTACATTTATTGCATTCCTAGAAGGTCTACAGTTCAGTCTTAAAAGAGATAGTTGTTATTCATCAGTAATGTTAGCCACAAACGTGGAGGAAAGCACAATATGGTAGTATAGGTCGCCACCAGTCTATCAGTGCATGTAACAAGAGCAGGGCAAGGCATGAAAGGGAAGTGGCCACAGCACACATGAATAATGGCCAGCAGACAAGAAGCAACCAGATCCAGTAGAGAAGCCTTAAACACTTTGATTATATTGCAAACAACAAATGCTTTTTTAATAAATAATACAAATCAACCATTGATGTCCCCATATTTTGAACTTTCAAAAGTTCATGAGCACAGTCACTATCAATGTTCTTTTGCAAATATTTTGACTTTGAGGCATATGGAAGCTCCATCAGTAGGCTTAGCAAATAAAGTACATGCAAAACTGATAATAGATATCCCAGTAACATAACTAGTAACATCAAAAGCAACTAATGGAACAACATAGCTTGTCTAGGATACTCATATTGAGTCAAGGTGTCTATTTCCTGAAAGAGATGCCATTGAGTGTCTAAAACTGATCCACTTTTGCGTCAATGCCACTATGGCAGTGAGTAATCCAAAAACACTTCATCATACTAGATATTCAATGGCACTTAATAAACTGAAAATACAGAACTGAAAATAAAAGGTTGGTTATAAAATCATAAGATCAGAAGCCAGGATTATATGATTATGAACTTACTTGCGAACAGTCAATCCAAACTCCAGTACCAAAATTGCTTCAAGTAAGTATCCTAAGTTCCTTGTACGCCAGTATAACTGTTTCAAGATTTTTTTACCAGTACAATTATTTACAAGCTTTAGATGCAAAAGTCCGAGACAACTATGTAAACATAAGAAGTAAAAGAATAGGAAGTTTTCTGGAAGTTGTCATTTCAAAAAACAACAAATACAATATTTCAGTAGGACAAGGAGCCATGTACTCTCAGGAAGGTAAAACACAATAGATCATGGTATAAGGCACATGGTGGAAAATGAATATAAAACCCGATGACATCTTTTGTTTTGAATTTTTCAGAAAACATACAGAAAATCCAGATACATCTTCAAAACCAAAGGGCTGGTAACTCATTGGATGGCAAAATAGGGACATAAAGTACTATAGAACAAATTAAAAAATTGGGACTCAAACTACACAAAATCACACAAATTACCATCAGAAGAAACTTCTACATAGCTTAAATTCTGAAGTACTTTTGAGTCATGAATATGGTCTTTTTTCTCTCATGCTAGTAGTAATCAAATAGAGCTACAAACCTGCACAAGAATGCTGCTGGACATAGACAGAAGTTCTTCACCATACATGCTTTCCTGAGGATCCAACTCATTTGAGAGAGACAAGTTTTTATAAAATGTATCAACCATTCTTTTTGCAATGCCCTGAAGTTCTGGATTTGCACATAAAATTTTGGATTCATTAAAAAATGAAAGATAATTGGGACGAAAAAAAAAATAGAAACATGTGACACATTGACAAAGGTAGACCTGCACCTGAAGTTGATTTTGTGAATAAAATTCCCAAAAGTTCTTGAATCTTGAAAAGAGTAATGGTCAATCCCAGTGTGTTAACCGAAACTGATGATGCATCAAAAGATCCAGAAATTTCATCTAGCAGCTCAGATATCTCATTGCCGGATAGCATGTGAAGGTAAATTTCAACATCAGATGCTGAGCAAGACAAATGACCAAATCTGCAAGTACAAAAACAACATTTGAAAGCGAAAAAAGATAAGTATCGTTATCCTTGATAATACTATCACAAAAGAACCAAAATTATGGAAAATAACACTAATCAACATCTGGTGAGACGAGAGCGAACTGAGTTTTGCCCTCTCTTCTTTCTTGCTGCCTTTATTACTCTTTCATTTTATAAACCAAGAATACAGCAGCAACCATGTGCCCTCACCAAGCCATACTCTATCCAGTGTGTACTGCTGGATTTATCATGCAAGGCAGTTTAGTTATGTGATATTATATACTTATAACTATTTGCAGATATAACCCATAAAAATAATGGTTAGTAAATGGACATGTAAAAAGGGAAAACTAACCAGTGGTACTAACATTGGAAATTTACAACCTTATCTTTTTTTTGGTATACAAATATTCTAGGAAAAAGTCCAAATTACTCCCCTCAAGTATAGCCAAAGTTTGGATAACCCCCTAAAGTAATTCTTGGTTCAGTTTACCCCCTAAACTATGTCATTTGGTTCAATTTACCCCTTAACACAATTTGTCTTTTTTGTTTCTCCATGCACACGTGGAATTTAAAGTTTAACTTTTGCAAAATTATAGCAGACAATATAAGACATGTTAAAAAAATATATCATAAATTTTTTGTCACTGTTTTGATAGGGTACTACATTTAATAATAAAGTTATCCTTAAAATACAATATCATATAGAAAGTAGTGATGAAAATTTCGTAAAATATTTCCTAATGTAGATTATGATGTTCACTGCCTCCCTGCAAAGTCTCAAATTGAAATTCATCTTGTGCATGGAGAAATAAAAAAGACAAATTATATTAAGGGGTAAGTTGGACCAAATAATATAGTTTAGGGGGTAAAATAAACCAAAACATAGTTTGGGGGGTTATACGGACTTTCGCTATACTTGAGGGGAGTAATTTGGACTTTTTCCTATTATTCTATCACCTGAAATTCATGAACAGGTGGTGGATCTCAAAACAGATGCACTAAATTGATAATGGTGGTGGCATTGCTACCTAAAAGCAATAATTCGACAGTACATCTACAACCATGCCACTCATCAGATATATTTTATACACATATTCTATATCTCGAAATATCATCTGTCCCTCAATCCAAGTTGGAAGGACACTGGAACAGGATACAGTCCAACATTCAGGGTTCAGCCATGTCTCCTATATCATGTTGTGGGCTGGCCCCAACACCAGACTGCAACTAAAAATCATTCTCTTGAACAGAACCCAGATACTCACACATGGTATGGAGAGATTCAAAATAGACAACACCACAAAGAGTAATGGGAAAGTAGTTCATCTAGACAAACCTGTGGAAGTACTTCACCAAGGCTTCCATAAGCTTGATATTATTTGGGTTTCCATTGAGGCACCGTTGCCGTTCAATTTCTATATTAGCTAAATGAGGTCCTCTGACACAATCACTTGAGTTATTTTCTTGTAGCCTTTGCACAAATGACAAAGCACTTGCAAGACGAGATTCAACCTACAAACATGTACTTTCAGTAAAAATATTCGCATCACAAACTCAAAAAAGAAAAAGAAAAAAGAAGTGCTAGAAGAGTTGCTCTAGATGCATGAAGTACCAGCTCCGAACTAAGAGAAGTCTTGTTGGACAATGCTGAATCAACAGAGCAAGATGGACAAGTGTGTTCGCCAGTGCATGGTTTAGGCAAATTCACATCATGCTCCAGCAAACATCCTATATAATGGAGAAAGGACTCCCAGTCATCAGGACTGCCCAGTCAAAAGGAGATGACAATCATCAAAAACTAAACATAAGTTAAAAGAAGAAAAGTTTCAAAGGGTCAATATAAAAATAAATATGGTATAACAAATCAAAGGGATCGCAAGGGATAAAACGATGCAAAGTATCACAGTGCCTCTTGAGGTAATGCCAAAAATAACTTAAATATATATTGTAGACAAAAAGAGACTGGTTATATGAATAAAATAGGATAAATCAATGCATAGAAAGTATTTGCATGGAATACAACATTTCTTGAAGAAAGGTCGTTGACATGATTAATGTCAGCAAGGTTAATGACCAATTCCACAAAATAACTGAAATTTATATAAACTGAAGATTGAAGCATTACCAAGACTCCAGAACCTTCTGATATATATCCGAAGCAGCAGCATAGCTACTTGCTTGAGCAAGAAGTCGCCCCTGTCAACTTGAAGTTAGACAACCAAGTAAGTGAATGAAACTTAAGAGGCTAACGTACTCAATAAGGAGGAGAAAGCAGTACATTTGAGGTCAAAGGGGCATTCTATAAGCACATGAAGAGTAGATGTGCGGGAGGTGCAACATGCTCTGCCAAATAGTACTCTCACTTTACATGAATGTAAAATTGTAAATTGTTTTGGACATGGCAGCCTACAATATGTAACTATACCTAGTAATATCTATCATAATATGTTGGTAGCAACTAGAAAAAAAATATATTAGTACAGTATAACTGACAAATTTTGAACGATGAATTTTACTTTCACTTAACCAATCTAAATACATTTGTTGGCATTAGTAGTTGCTTATAAAAATGACTGCCTTACCCAAAACGTCATGGTATGGAGGGAGTACTTGTAAAAATTTTAACAACGCATTAGTACAGTTAATAGAAATCTTCCAAATTCTTAATTCATTAGAGCTTCGGTAGCAATTAATTCAAACAGTAATGATGTTATCAACTAGTAAACTACAGTGACACAAATGCAAAAATGAATGTGTGTTGCCAAATCTTGTTTGTTATGGTGAAAGGGAATGTGGGAAGGCAATGTAGTTAATTGAAACTTGTAGCCTGGATAAAATTAAATTGCACAAAACATTGTCCAAAAAAACTGATTTAAATTACCTGCAAACGAAGCTTGTCCTCCTCTCTTCCCAGAAGAGACCCCAAGTCTCCAGAAAGAACTTCCAAAGCAGCATCATACTTTTCCTGTTGTTCCAAAATTGAAATATAGAGAGCAAGTGCTGCCACAGAGTACAAACATATCAAGAGAGAACATTGTCTAGGTAAGGAAATAGAAAAGGGCCCGATTGGTAGAGCTTCTAATACCAAAATGGCTTGGACTTCTAGGGAATCTATGCATTACTTTAGCAAAAGCCGGTGTTCAAAATGAACTAGAAGCCAGTCAAAACAGTTTTCTGGCTTCACCGGTTCACATAAGCTGGAAGAGCCAGAACCCTACCAAACAGGGCCTAACTAATATGGCAAGGGGGCATTAGAAAAAGAGAAATACCTTCTGGCTCATGTAAACTATGAGAATTTATGTGCTTCTTAAGCAATGCTTCAGCTAGTGCCAACAATTTTACACCTCCACTGCTAAAATGTACCTGCAGTAGACAAATGTCATGTATTATGCGACAAAAAAAATAGAACATTAAAATACAGCAAGCTAAACACTCCCCATAATTAAAAAAAACATTCATACTTCCGTTAATAAAATGTATTGCATTGCATCAGATGTAATCATGCTCAACATTATGGCATATATATTCAGCTGACAGCCCAAGGAGTAAAGAGTAGCATGCGGTACACATAACACATATTATGTAATGTGTGCCACTGCATCAAATATTTAATTCGATAGTTGAATGTTAAAAATCATCAATACGTTACATGAAGATTGTTGCCTAAGAACAATTCCAAAAAAATGGTGTAAATAATATTTCTAAGTCCCTAAGAGATCAGCTCCCCAAAAGCTGATAGATCAACTCTAAGTCAAGCCGATGAGACCAATAATAAAATTTAAATTTTTCATATATGTTTCTCTTTTCATTCCTGTACAATGGTCTTTCTCACTCCATTACATTTTCCTCTCCACACTCACCCACTTCGGCAACTCCACTCACTTGCATATCTAATACATCTCATTAAGTCTAATGCCTACTACTGTAGTAGAACTCTTATTACACCCATTGGAGCATGGCACACACATCATTGACCATAATTGTGCTCTTTAGTTCCTGACAAAAACATTGTTTCTACCAACAATTATCTTAGTTCTCTTGTTAATAAAATATTTCTGATCCAGTAACAAATTTGAAATGGAAAATGCAGATATATTATAGTTTATGCAAAAATGATAATCATAATGTCTCACCTGCAGCTGAATGCTGCAAACTGCCCAAAGCAAAAACCTTTCTTCTCCTACGGTTTTGTACATTTTGAGAGCTGTCTGCAAAGGAGACCAGGCAGGAAGGGCAAGCAAAAATAAGATATCAAAAGGAATGTGCTGTAATAAAAGTGAAAGTATCATTATACCTGCTGTTGCTTCACATATGAGTACTCTCTAACATAGCAATTAAAAAGGCCCATCATTAATTCCAAGTTACTTGGGTACTTTGTACAGGCATACTCATAGCATGAAGTAGCAAGATCCACTGCATTAGCATGGTCACAAGAAAATTTAGAGAACTGCTACAATAACAATGTTAAATAGATAAAAAAAGAACAGTCCAGACATACATCGGTCAAGCCTTTGAAATACTATCTGTAGAGTACTGAGTGTGAGATCATCAAAACGAAAAATGTTGTCGGAATACAATAGCTCCTTGGCATTCAGAGACACGCCCAATGCTTCATCAGGCTTTCCCATCCTTTCCAAAATAAGAGCCTTCAGGGCCTGGAATGAGATAATTTTAAGCCATTGACAGACAATATACAACCAGACAAGAGGAATTCCATTATAAGTCTTTGACAAATGTGCAAGGAAAGATGGATATTAATGTTAAAAATTAAGCTCCAAATTGATTAAAGGAACATGTCAAACATTTATACAGGTTTACAGAAGTGTTACTGGGAGTCTAGGACACATGTGTAGTCGTCGGGGTCAGATTCGGGTGCGGTGTCCGACTCTGCAAACTCTAGAAAACAGGATTCAGGGGCTCATTTAACGTATATTACTTTTAAATTGTATATTATTTTAAATTTTAGAAATTAAGATACAAGTCTTTTGTTAGTGCCCATCCAGCTCAACTAGAGACTTTAATGTACTCTTACCACTCCTTTGCTGCCGGCTCATGCACGCAACAGCAGCTACCACTGCTCTTCCAACCCAACCCCACAACCCCCTCCCCTCCCTGTTCTTTCATCTTCCCCAATGCAGCCTCCATGCTACCACAGATTGCTGCTTCCCACCACCATTTTGAACCCCTGAATAGCAAAACAGTAGCCTATGCCTGCCTCACATCTCCATGGAGCCATTCTCTGAAGGCAGCCACGTGCCAACGTCACTAGGCTCCCTGCTCCATATCTCCTTCTTAGCTAGCCAGTTTACTCACTGGAGACTGTTTACTCACTGGAGTCGAGTCTGTTGCATGTCGACACAGAGATGTGTGTTGACGTGGCAAAGAAAAATTGGGCACGCAAGTCCATGTAACACTTAGTGTACAGACCATAAATTCTTCCAACACCCATTGGTTCCAGTCAATGACAAAGCAGATAAAGAACATTTAGGATGCTATCCACTTTACTTCACTGAAGAAGGAAATGAAGCCGAACCTAAGTCAACTCCACTAAACCCAAGCGCCTTAACTGAGCAGCAGGCCTCTCCGCTCGGTAGGATTCTATAATATTCCAACTGGGGATGCGAGTGAGTGTTGCACTGTTGCTTGAAACTGCAGCTATTGCTAAGATGTTAAGTCCTTAAAAAATTGACAGCATGACGGTATTAGCAAAAGCTCAAATAAAAGTAGTATGAGATCTAAAACGATGTAAATAAAATTCAAAGCTAATTGTCTAGTCATCCACCACTGTGCTAGTAAGCTATCCATTCGGTGAAACATTTCGCTGAGAAATTGAAACAGAAACAAAATCAAGCCGAGCAAGCTGCTGATTACCCAACCGCCCATTTCAGCGCCAGATTCGCCAGGCCATCACCAAACATACAGCTTAAGCGAGTAAACAACGAACACGAAGCTCAAACGTGAGGGACGGAGTGCTCACGAGCGCGTAGGGGGATGTGGGGTGCTTGGCGAGGAGCCCGGTGCAGAGCTTGAGCGCGGCCTTGTACTGGCGCGAGTCGACGGCGTCCCAGATCGGCCGCACCCGGCGCTCCGGGATGCCGCCGGCGAGCCCGAACTTGCTGGCCATGTCGTCTCGCAATCTAGGGTTAGGGTTTTGCCGAGGGGGCGGCGCGCCGCGGGTGGGGAAGACGAGGAGGAGGAGAGGGCAAAGGGAGGGAAGCGCGGAGGCGGACGAGAGAAAGGGTTTATCGAGTCGGGGATGTGACGGCGCGCCGCGCGCGTGGGGACGCGGAGGTGGCACGGTCCGAGGAAGGGACGCGATGGCATCGTGGCCGTTGGTTACGTGACGGGCGGCATGAGATCGTCAACAGGCGGAAAGTGGAGGCAGCCGCTGCCGTAACCCTATCGTCGGGGTCGTTACAGAGATCCGGACCCTTGAGTATAGAATGAACGGCTTCGATTAACGGGCTTGGGGCTAGGTTGTGACGGAGGGTCGCGGCATGTGCACGGAAAGTCTGTAACCCGTAAAAAATGGTTAGTAAATGGACATGTAAAAAGGGAAAATTGGCAATTTACAACCTTATCCTATCACCTGAAATTCATGAACAGGTGGTGGATCTCAAAACAGATGCACTAAATTGATAATGGTGGTGGCATTGCTACCTAAAAGCAATAATTCGACAGTACATCTACAACCATGCCACTCATCAGATATATTTTATACACATATTCTATATCTCGAAATATCATCTGTCCCTCAATCCAAGTTGGAAGGACACTGGAACAGGATACAGTCCAACATTCAGGGTTCAGCCATGTCTCCTATATCATGTTGTGGGCTGGCCCCAACACCAGACTGCAACTAAAAATCATTCTCTTGAACAGCAGTCGAAGCCGGGAAGTCAAGCGCGGAGGAGTGGCGAAGCGGCAAGAAGAGGGTGGTAGTTGAATGGTGTGGCCAGTTTTAGGCTATGACCTATTTTAGCTAGTTGGATTGGTATATTTGAGTCAAGGAGAGAGAAATTTAGTTTATAAAAATCATATAGGTATGCTGTTGGAGTAATTTTTTGGACTGTTAGTTTTTAGGTATTTAGGTATGGCAACTCATTTTAGGTAAGCTGTTCTAGATGCTCTTAGATACTCCCTCCGTCTCAAAAAAGAAGACATTCTGGATTCAAAATTTGTCCTAAAAAGCAAGTCATTCTACTATACTAAGTATGTGCATGTGCATGTGCATGTGCATGTGCATGCAACAATCAATTCGTGTTGAATATGGCTAATGATTAGGGACAATCAAAGTCATTTTACTTTCTTGTTAATCTGACCTAAAATTTTTAGAATAACTTCTTTTTTAGGACGGATGGAGTAGATGGTAATTTGAAGTATTAAATAGACTAATTACAAAACTAATTGGATAAGTTATGGCTATTAATTATAGATTAATTAGACGTAATAGATTCGTCTTGCGAATTAGTCATGACTTACATAATTAGTTTTGTAATTAGTCTATATTTAATATTTCAAATTTTTATCCATAAAAGGGACTAAAGTTAGACCCCCTATATGCACTGTAACATAATTCCAATTTATTATGAGGTTAGACTTTTTATGTAGTTTTCACCACACTAGCTTTGGACCATTCTTGCAAACACTTCGTGGATTAAACATTTTTCTCTCGGGGTTACACCACTATCTGCTCCCCCTGGAATTGATAATGATAATGATGGAACCAAGTAAGTTGTAACATGTAGTAAACATATTAACACATCTCCAGATTGCAAGGCAATAGAGACAAACTTTTTGGCAATATAAAGAAAGTGTTTCATATTCAAATTGTTGACCGTAACTGTGTGCGCCTCAACTGGAACAAAAAGATGGAAGAGTATTTGCATTCACAGAATAAATAAATAAATAAATAAATAAATGCCTATTTTCGAGGAATTTATAAGTAGGGTGACTATAAAAGATTTTGATTGTTTGTCAAATATGGTAAGATTAACCGTACATTTTTATTCAGCTAATGTCCTATTTTGTCCACTCAAAAGTGAAAATTAGTTAGTTCGGCTAATGTTTTCCACATTACCAGTAATGTTTGTTTGAAAGTGGAAGTAAAGCAATTAAAAGTGTAAGAGAGTAGAGTTTTGTAAAAGTACACTTATTTGCATCAATAAAAAATAAAAAGTCTCAAATAACTATAAGTAATTATAACTATAGTGGCAACAAAGTACATCATTCATACGAATTGTTGTGTGGCTGTCCACAGGTGCTTGTGGGCAGTATTTGAGGCACATGTAGTTGTTATTCTATATATGAAATTATAGTTTTTTATTTGTATGAAATTGGTTGTACTTTTATGAATTTAGACAGCATAGACAATCATGTGCTCTGTGGTATTTTGAAATGATGTCAACTTGTCAAAGACATTATCTGGGATCTATAGGTCTCATAAACTGTGGCTAGACTATTTGCCATGTCCTGGCCCTTCTCCTAGCATTGACATGAGTGATGGTGGAAAGTGATGATGATGGGAACCAAAGTAAGACGTACTGTGGCAGCTCTAAAAGACTAAAACTTTTCACGACATAAGAGGAAGCGTTTAATATGTATTACAAATTTTTGTAGTTATCGTGCAAGCCATGCCGCAAGTACAAAGAAATGAACCAAAAATCATTTGAATTTTCAATGGGAGTTTCATGTCAATAAATTTACTGATGTAGCAAGGTTATTACGAAATGAGAAGATAGAGTTTCATAAGATATAAGAGGAGTTTCATCCTGATCAAACACATCTGGTTTAGTTACCTAGTTTTTAGATTTGATAACTATGCAATAAAACTATGCATTAAGATATGTTCTTTAAGGATTTTTTTTTGTTGCGGCCGGAAGTTTGTCGGTTTCCTAATTATTTACTCGGAGTCTTCTTCTCCCCTATCCATCTCTTGGTGCCACTAGAGTCCAGTTTTCCATCCCAAGACTCTTATATATCTCTTTCACATGCAACTGGTATGTCTCACAATTCACTTGTGTTATTTTTGTGAAATATAAAAAAAATTCTTAGCATACCCTACACACCTTGTTTGGATAAATAGCGTGTGAAAACTCTATGGTGTGCCAATTGAGCTAGAATTTTATATTTTATTGTTTGGATTTATAGCATTCAACAGCATGGTGTAAATCATCTTGAGGTGTGAGCTAAACTCTGGTGGACTTCCTCGAGTCAAACCTACGCTCCTCTAGTGTGAGCTTCCCAAACATTGAGCTAGTTGGCATCAGAGCTGGAGATGAGTACAAGGAAATGGGCAAATGGCGGTAGATCGGCTTGGTTTATTTGCCCGAGAGCGAGAGGAGAGTAAACGATCGTTGCTTGATTTATTTGACTGTATGATTAGAAGATGATAACTGTAATATTAGTGTAGTAAATTATGAATTAATTAGACTTATTAAATTCGTCACGCAGAGTTACACTCATCCTTAAAAAAATTTATAAAAAAAAATTATTTAATATTTCATACATGTAAGATTTTTAAAAAATATTTTCACCCACGCAGTCAAACACGGTCAAGCTAGTTAGTTTTTACCTGAGCTATCGGTTTTTTTACACGGATCTGAGCTACCGTTTGGCACAAGGAAATGGCTTGGTTTTATTTGTCCGAGAGCGAGAGGAGAGTAAACGCAAAATACACGTTATCCTACGCTCCCACGAGGGGCCACGTGAGCGTGTCCATACCCCAACCGCGCGTGGCGTGACCGCACCCGCAACAAACCGCCGGAGGCTTCCGTCTGCCGTCTCCGCTCAGCCCCCCCGCTCTCTCCTCCCCCACTCCGATCCTCGCGATGATGTCCTCGCTGACGGCCGCCGGCGCAGGCGACGACGACATGGAGTCCCTCCCCCTCGCCGCCGCCTCCGACTACGCCTCCGTCGCCTCCACCTTCGACCCCCTCCTCTCCTCCGCCTCCGTCGGCTCGCCCCGGTCCCCACCGGCGCGCGCCGCCGCCTTCACGCTCTCCCCGACCTCCTCCTCCTCCTTCGTCGACCCGCCCTCCTACGCCGACGCCACCGGCTCCGGCGCCGGCTCCTCCTCCCCGCGCTCCGCCTCCTCGCCCTCCTCCGCGTCGCCGAGATCCGCGCGCGCGGCGGCCTCCGAGTACGCCCTCCTCGCCGTCTCCGACCCGGAGACCGAGGCCGAGCCCGCCGCCACCTCGCTCGTCCCCGGATCCGCGCCCACCTTCGTCTCCTACCTCGTCACCAGCGTCCGCCGCGGGGACCCTTCCCAGCGCCGCCACGCCGTGCGCCGCCGCTTCCGGGACTTCCCTTCCCCAAAGTGGAGAGTGTCAGTTGAGGATTGAACTTAGTAACCCCCAATACCCCCATTAAAAACCTTACAATGCTGACCTAAACACATTGGATTTCACGACACATGAGTATGGTCATTGAATCTCCTAAAGTATCATACTGTCATGTTAAGCTTATTTTCTTTTTCGGCACTGTAGATATTTGATCATTGCAAGTGGGTTTTGAGGCGCAATTCCCCACCATCCAATAAGTTTCATCTAATTGCAACGCTCTGATTATAATCAATGATGCGTTTATGCCAAAACATCTTAATCTTAATTCTGGTAATGATTGATCATTTCACCGTTCATTTTACTTTCTTCTGTCCACAATTACAATGGCTTGCAATATAAAACACATGTAGTGGCCCTTGAGGCCTTAGTATAGCATGAAGCATGAGGTCATGCCGTTGCATTATCCTGTGTAAAATGTAGATTGTGTTTTTAGTTAGTAGAGTTTGGTGATAAGGAAGGTCTGAAAAGGGAAAAAGCTGCATATGACATGAAGAGTTGTGCAGATTGTAAAGAGAATAACTATTAAAGCATCTTGGAATCAGCTAGTAGTTAAAACAATTGATTGATGTGTTGGCTTTTCTTTGCATACAAAGGTCGATATAGGAGAAGCTTTGGAGTGAAAGACTGAAAATGTCCTTCTGCAGCATATGCAGTAGAACATGCATAGGATTTATTGTATTAGTAGAATGATATTACCGGATTAACTGTTCACCATCCTGATGCTCTGCTTCCCTCACTGAGCTAATAATTCTTTTTATATGCTGGTAGTCTCTACAGGAGTTGTGACTCATACTTATGAGTCGTCTTGCATATGCTTTGTTTGGCCTACACAGTGGTTTAATCGAAAGGGGAAAATAGAAAAAAAAAATCTCTACACTGATGGGTTGTGTTTGTGTGTTAAGCCGTTAAGAACCTAAGATCAGAATTGGCACAGTTATGGTTGGGATTCATTTTTTTCTAATAACTAGATTGTGTACATATTAATTTGACCCCATAACACATTTGCAATATGATACGCTGTACACCCAATAGTTTGGTGAACTAGATTAATGGGGCAACATGCTCCCACAAAAGAGGAAAAAGAAAAGGTGCCCTGAAAAGGTTAATTGGGCAATACATCAATATTGTATAACAAGGGAAACATTCTTGAATCATTAGCATGCGGATTGTACCAATGGTCATGTTTGTCGTGTACAGAATCACTTAAGGACAAGGGATATACTATCTGTTGCATGTCTGATAACATGAAGCAACATCAGTTGAAAACTGGATTTATGCTGAAAATTACTAAAGTTGTCTTGGAGGAAGCTATTGCTTAAGTTTTGCATCTTCCCTACAGGCAGAAGCACTTGTCAAGGCTCAACAAGATATGGGTGAAACAATGGGAGCGCTTGGATTGGCTTTTGTTAGACTAACAAAGCTTGAGACTGAAGAGGCAATGTATGATTCACAGAGGACAAGAGCAGCTGACAGCAGGTGTGTAGCCACTGCAGCTGTTAAAGCTAGTAGGGCATGTCGGGATTTGAATGCTCAAACTGTTAAATATCTGGTACGACTCCTGAACTGTGGACTAACATTATCGTTACTCTCTACTGCTTAAAAGTGATTGTATTCATCTTACTTTGGCCTTTCTTTTTGGCAGGATACGCTGCATGAACATTTAAGCATAATGTTGTCTGTCCACACTGCATTTTCTGATCGGGCAAGTGCATTATTGACTGTTCAAACGCTAATGTCAGATTTGGCATCACTACAGTCAAGGATTGAGAAACTCGAAGCTGCATCTTCGAAGATATTTGGTGGCGATAGAGCTAGGATTCGCAAAATTGAAGAGCTAAAGGAAACAATTAGGGCTACTGAAGATGCCAAGTTCTGTGCTTTAAGAGAGTATGAGAGAATTAAGGTAATAAATGCGCATTTTGTCCAAAAATATTGCTGCTAAACAGTGACGAGCGAAAACTGGTGAAGCACTGACTGCTTACTCCATTACTCCTCTAGCCTCATGTAACTTTAGCTATCATCATGTCTTTCCTTTTTGTGCAAAACCAATTTCTTCCCTTTGTTGTTTCACAAATATCATTGAACTTACATACACAAGGAACTACTTTTCTATCACTTCAACCAGTAGACCCTTCCTACATGACATTTTCTGTTCATTTATTTTGGAATATTACACATGCCAATAATGATAAGATTCAGTGGAGTACAATGTTGCTTCCATGAGGCTTGCAATTCACTTTCTAGATATATTACATGAAATTTTCTGTTCATTTATTTTGGAATATTGCACATGCCAAAAATGATAAGATTCAATGGGGTACAATTTTGCTTCCATGAGGCTTGAGATTTACTTTCTAGATATTTTGTGTACTCGTTTACTTGTAATCAGCCTGCTTGCATGGACCATATTTCGTTATCGCTGACCACGGGGCTTGGAAATATTAAATAAATAAATAAATAAATAGCAACAATTGAAATGTTTCGCTATGGCTTGCAACTGGTAGCTTTGCATCTATAGCTTTGCGCATTGCTTCTGATGGGATTTCACTTTGGTGTGGCAGCTGAGATCTCATTGATCCTTATCTGTATAATATGCAGGAAAATAACAGAAGTGAACTCCAGCGACTAGACAGGGAAAGAAAAGAAGATTTCCTGGTGATGCTAAAAGGATATGTTACAAGCCAGGTAAGTCGTCAGCGTTGCATTATTTTATTGTTTTCTGTGATGATGCAATTCTAGAGCCGTGTTTCTTTCGCAAGTTGCAAAAAATTGCCAAAGAGAATCTTGCATTCATGGAACACTAAATGAAGTCTATTTGCAAAACCCTTTTAGAGATGAGTGATCTAATGAGCCTAATTAATACATGTTTTGCCCTACAGTACTCATCCTCTAATTGTGTGGTCAAAGGTCTCATTAGATAGTTCTCGCGAAATAGTCCAATGTTGTGAAGGTAGTTTTGTAAACTGACTTTATTTAATATTCTTTATTTACCAGCCGCAAAGAAACATGGCCTAGAAAGCGGTCAGTATTGTTCTTGCCTATTCAGACTTGTCCCTTTTCACTGATTAACCCAGCAAGTCAGTATCAAAAAAAAAACCCAGCAAGTCGTTCTGCTGGGTGGTTGTTATTCCCGACTCTACTGGTAAATATCTATTCCGTTTCCTTGACCCGTGCAAGTATACACGCAGGCGGCCTACGCGGAGAAAATAGTGGATGGTTGGGAGACGGTGGCCGAGGAGACGAGCGGATATGCGCGAGGATTTGATAATGCCATCTTAGGCTCTTAGCTTCCCCAAATGGTTGGATGATAAGTGTTTGTACAATGTAATCTAGGATATGAACTGTGAAATAGAAAAATGCACCAGATTCGATTTATTTTCTAATTCAAAGGCACTGGATTAGCGCCCACTTGCACCCTGTTTGTACGCGCGACGACTATGATATTAGAAGGCACTGGATTAGCGCCCAGTTGCAACCTGTTTCTACGCGATCAAGTAGCTTAAGAAATCGCTCATTGGTCTAATTGACCCAAATCTGGGTCTGTTTGTACGCGCGACTACTATGATATGAAATCGGCCCTTGCTCGTTTATTCACATAATATCAACCATTACTCAGAATCTAATCATTGGCAAGTGAACGAAACAAAAGCAGGAAGCGAACAATTCAAAGTGAAGCTCATAGAAAACCAAAGCAATCGCTTTTTTTTTCTTGTTCTTTTCCTTCCACAAGGCGGGAACTATTTACATCACCATTTATGGTCTTACAGAACAAATGGTTATCAAAATTATGCTTTTGAAACCGAGTTCCCATGCCTATGCTTTTGAAACTGAGTTCCCATGCCTACAGAACTAAGGAACAAAGGCTAGCTGTCTAGCAAAGCTTCATCAGTTTCGCCTGCATTCACCAACATTTGCCCATGAGGTCGATGATCAGGAGCTAGCAGGCCAGACAGAAACTCAGTTCAGCGGCTCCAGGCCCTCGAAAAAACCTGGACTTTCAAAGCCAGCAAGGAACATTTCTGGATCCTCGGACATGGAATATGGCTCAGGCTCCGACTGGAGCATGCTCTCCAGCACACTGGAATCCAGCCCATCAAGGTAGAAGGGCTGCCCCATGCCAGCATCGGCTCCACCTTCATTCTGCGGATCAGCTTCCATCATCCTCAGCATCTCATCAATATCAAAACCATCATAATCACCCTCTGGAAGGTTGGCGATCGGTTCCAGCGGCTCGAAGACTTCTTTGTCAGCTGCATTAGGTGTGCTAGCTTGTGTACTGGGATGGCTGTCGTGCAGGTCCAAAGTACCAGATACCATCTCAGACCTGTTTGAACCAGCCTCCATAACTTCTGGGGTCCTTGCCTTTGGAGAGCTTGATATGTCAGAGACTTCTGGCTTGATTGAGGCTGATGCAATATCTGAGTGATTTGATGTTGTTGTCGACTCGCATGATGTGCTAGGTAGAACACTTCCAACAGCTGCTAGAGCAACATGGGTAGTGGTTGCTCCTGGAGCAACTTGGCTAGAAGTCGCTGCTGCGTCCTGTCTGGGGAAGTTAGTGCGGGCAACCTCTCCATACATCGCTCTGGCTGCTTCGTCATAGGCCCTGGCTGCATCCTCTGCAGTTGGGAAGGTCCCCAGCCAGAGTCTGTTGACCCGATTTGGCTCCCGTATTTCGGCAACCCACTTACCCCAAGTGCGCTGCCTCACGCCACGGTATCCACAATATGTATTTTCAGGCCCTCCTTTTCCCTTCATGCAGCCCTTTTTCGAACCCTTAGCAGGTGCTTTCCTCGGCCGCTTGGCACCCTCAGCATCATGCTCCAACTGTTTGTTGTGCTCAGCCCACCGCTGGATAACAGCTGCCACCGATGTAGGCCCATCACGTGATCTGCGAGGACGCTTCTTCCTGCTGAATAATTAGAAACAATTTAGCATCTCCATCATTGCGCAAATACTGCACAGACTTAACACAAAGTGAAAAGGTACAAAACAAATAAAATACCCCAACAGAAAAAACATTTACTAAACAAGAGCAGAGAACAATCGAAGTAAGAAAATGTTCGAACACATACACAGAACAAGCTTACAAAAACATGTAGTAAACAAGTAAAGAACAATCAAAGCAAAAAAACGTTAAAACACATGTCATCTCCACAGAACAAGATTACTGTTTCACTCACTACCACCTGTTAGCACCACATGAACAAATGCTCCCACGTGTCAATCATCTCCACAGAAACATATTCATTAGAAGCCAACCCGCTGTTAATTGCATTTTGATGAAAATTTCCTAGGCACAGAACATCTCCACCGAAACAGATACCATCTCACTCATTAAAGAAGCTGATAATATTAAGTTTCAAAAGCATGAACAGGGACTGGGGACGGAACTATCTTAACATAAACAGATACTGCTTCAGTTATCGGCGCTGTTGCAACTCCTCATACAAAGTTCCAGGTCAAAAATTGTAGTTAAGGACAAAGACAAGACTAACCGAATGACAGTCAACACAACCACACTATCAGTCAAAGACTGCTAGCGATAGCTCAGATGCTCTAGCACAGAGAGCAGCCAGACATAAAACGGTTAAACACACCACAGATTAGAGGCCATTGGTGGCGCATCTCCCTGGGGTTTCTGCTCGACCGAAAGCTCGTACTCATTCGAGCGAAGAGCCCGGCCTCCTGCTGAAACACAAACCGTTATTTGTGTCCTCGGTTTTACAGGGCTGGACATGGCAGACACATAGCAGTCAATAGTTCCTGTTTACCAAGAGGTGATCAAAGCAGTCATACCTATTGTTCTGACGGAACCAAGCACCACAGTACTGCCCTCTGCTCCAAATGTTCTAGATTACCGAAAAGACAACACAGACAGACATAACACGTATCAGAGACTGGATAAACAAAGAAAAGCTAACGACAGTATAACAATTAGACAAAATATGACAAAACAGAGTTAGCACAGAAGTTAGGCAGGCATATGAGTCAAATAGTACACATGTTTCTGTGGAGATGACACACAAGAACAATACAATTATCACCCAAAACTAAGCGACTAATGCTAACAAGGTTCAAGGTTCAAATAAATACCTACGCTCCAAAAAGTCCCATCTTACAGTAGTTCGCAACCTACACTCCGAGAAGTCCCATCTTACAGTAGTTCGCAACCAAAAATGCAAAGCTTGACCCAGATGTAAGTTGCAACAAACAAGTCTAGTTTTTTTGAAGCCAGCAGCAAGCCAAAAAATGCGACTTCTCAATTTCCAGGGTTATGTTATGCTCCCAAATCAACATTCATCACCGGGAGTACCAACTACAATTACAAAAGAGATCGGAGCCCCACTTACCCCACTTCTCCCCAATCCCATACCCAAACGAAGCATGAATGGATTGTTTTAGAAAAAAACAAATCCTGAATTAACCAAGCCCCCAAACCTACCGAAGCCGATCCAAAGCACACGGACCACCAATCGAAACCCTACCTAAATTCACGGGCGGACTGACCCAATACGATATGAAATCCAACAGCCCTGGAAACGGGGCACTCGAACCATCCTATTCCCCCCCACCAATCTAACAATCCAGAACCCTAATCAGAATCCCCACCAGCGATTCGAACAAGTACTCATAAAATTGAGCATCCTATGGCCTCGATCTATGTACAGCCACCCGTTTCCCCACCACTTGAACATCCGCAAACCCTAAACCCCCAATTAAAAGGGTACATCACAAATAAAATCGCGGGAGATTGGAAGGATGGTCTCACCTTCCGGGCTGTAGGGCCTGTGCCTGCATCGGCATGGCCTGCTTCTGATCCACCGTCATGGCCGCTCCAAAGAAGGCCACTGGATTCCTAAGGTTCGCTATCTCGATGGCTCGGCTAGGGTGTTTCGCCGGGTTGTTCGAGTCGGGAAAACTCGCGAGAGGTCGAGAAGAAAAGTCGTCGATGGGGGGGAGAGAGGACTAGAGGAGAGGAAACGGAACCCCGGCGGGAGGCGGTGCGGCCGTTATTTATAGGGAGGCCTCCACGCGCTCCGTGGGCCCCACCCAGCGGGAAAATATCTTGGATTCGAGGTGGCTCGCGGCCGGTCCACGGGTTCGGCCTCGTGGGGCCCGGGCGTCAGTGGGAGGGGTTCACGTGGGCGGGGTGCCGTGAGGTGAACAGGGTAGGGCGAGTTGACGTAAGGCGTGCGCTGGGCCGGGTGGTGCGCCTTTGCGAGGAAGGATCGAGAGACTTGGCGCCTAAGCAAACTCGCCCTGCTACCCAGTCGCTGCACTTTCCTTCGGTGGTGGATTTTTTTCCTTCGGGATATTAAAAGTCCGCCCTCTAGATGGATTCCATCTCTACTTAAGTTTTTTTTAACAAAATCTCTAATCAAGTCGTCAAGTGTGGGATGCCACGTGAGCGAGGA
>OAMR01000462.1:193423-206623 GCA_900205405.1 Echinochloa crus-galli | reverse complement strand
CTGTCTCTTATACACATCTAGATGTGTATAAGAGACAGTTCTCATCCCTTTCTGTGTGTCCACCCACACACCACCTCTCACTTGCAATTCCTACACTGGGAGTTACCAAACATTTTCCATCATCCATCCACAAAAATAAAATGCTCCATGTTCTATGATTTTTCTCTCCAAATATTCTTGATAGAGACATGGGCTATGCAAAAAGAAAAGCATGCCAAAGAAGCATGGCAAAAATAAAAAGATTTCTTTCTTTCTTGAGGGCATCCAGGACCATGCCATTTGCCCGCTCGACCTGTCCGTTGCACCGTGGGTGAGCTGAAGACGAGTAGTAGACGTCAATCTGGCTGTATTGGTAGAAATCCCAGAACTCGTGCCCTGTGAACTGGGAGCCGAGGTCGGTGATGATCCGGTTTGGGACTCCGAAGCGGTGCGTTATTTCTTCGATGAAGGCCGCTGCCGTAGCCGACTTGGTGTAGGTAACGACCTTATATTCAATCCATTTGGTGAACTTGTCCACCGCGACGTGTAGGTGCTTGAATCCGCCTTGAGCTGGCTTAAACGGCCCCACGTTATCTAGCCCCCATACTGCGAAGGGCCAGGACGGTGGGATAGTGCGTAGCGCCTGAGCCGGCAGGTGCTTTTGCTTCTGGAAGAACTGGCACCGGCGCAACGCTGGACGAGTTCCTTTGCGTCAGATACCGTGTTGGCGGTCATTACAGACCGATTTCTGACCTCCAACCAAGTATAAAATGAACACAATGGAATCACATACCATAGCTATAGGACTTATTTCTAACCATTTCCATGAGTTTTGGTGTTTATTCGATTCCAGGAGGCACATGACCAGAGTTGAGGCAAAAAGCATAAGAAAAGATGTGTTCGGCCGAATCCCGTGATTTGACCGAACTTCGTCTATGAACCCAGTGGACCGGAAGACGGGAGAGGCCCAAGTCCATCTCGACCAAAGCCCGTCAATCCACTAGAAGGCCTCCAACTCAGTATTTGCTTGAAACGAGCCTAGGCAGCTCCTAACGATTCTCCCTTTAATTGCTTAAAGTTAATGATTTCCGCTCGGAGACTGGCTACCTTGGAGACTGGGAAGAAGTTTAGGCAGAATTTTTCCTTGAGAGCTTCCCAGCTCCCGTCCATTTTGCCGATCGCCAGAGAGTACCATTTCTTTGCTCCTCCCGTCAATGAGAACGGGAATAGCTTCCATTTGAGTGTCTCTTGTGTCATGCCCGCAATGGTCAGGCATGAGCAGAGTTGCTCAAACTCGCACAAATGTGCGTATGGACTCTCGGCCTTTGTTCCTGAGAACGATTGCTCATGAATCATGGCTATGAAGCCGGGGCGTAGCTCATAGCCAGGTGTGGATATGGGATGTGATGATGGTGGTGGCTCCAAAAAATCGCCCTTTGGAGCCGAGTGTTGACGTAGGGTGATGGTGGAATCCATGTGGATTGTGGTAATGGGATACACGGCCAACTTGGGTTCGGAAACAGAACAGCTACCGTTCCCCGGCAACGGCGCCAGAAAGCGTGTTGGCACTCCTTACGCCCTACAGATAAATCCGCAAGCGGACGGATACCGATGTAGCTTTCACCGGGAGTATTCCAGGTATCGATTTCCACGGAGAACGAGAAGTGGTCTGAATCTAAACTAAGTTGTCCTAGGTAGATGAGTTGGATGGAATGAAACGGATGAAATGGAATGGATGAGGTGGGTGACGACAACAAGGAGAGAAGAGAAAGGGTAGGAGGGTAGAGAGGGTACAGGTCTGCTAAGAGTATTCTTCTGACTACGGAGCAATTCAGAGGATACAAACAGTTACTTGCTTCGGGACTATAGAGCCCCTGGCACGCAGAAAGGGATGAGAAGGGGTGCCAGCTACCCTAAACCTTGGGTCCTAAGACACCGGAACTAACATGATGGACTACAGAGACCGGAAGGGCTGTCACCACCTTACGGCTACCACCTCCGTTGCGACGGGCGGATTCTAAGCTAGTCTCAAGTACAGGCACCACGCCTAAACTAGTCGACTAATACTTATCTACTGCAGACAGATAAGCAAACAAGCTAAGCAGCTAGCATACAATTATACTATACTACTAAGCATTGAACGCAGAACGATGCAAGTAAAGAAGTAAGAACTGAATGCTCAATTTAATCAGAGAGAGATACAAGGAGTACCAGACATGCCCCGGATGTTACTCGAAGTGAAGTCGCATCCGTAGAGGTACAGCTAGAAGAGGGGCCGACACTCCGGCTCCTCTCCCGGACGCTCACCTCTCCTCTCTCCCTATTCTACTTGATACAAGTGGCGGAACTTGGCAACGCTCACTTCTCTCTTGTGTTGTGTGTTTGATGCAGGTGCAGGGGGCCTCCATTTATTGTGGTATCAAGGCGGTGGAGGTTGAGCAGCGGCCAAGGCAACCAGGGGCGGTGCCGCGCCGTTCGGGCGAAATCCCCGGTTCGGCCGAACTCCCCAGTTCGGCCGAACCGGAGGATGCACCGCCTTAGCATCCAGCGGCCAGGATCCAGCCTTGGAGGCGGTTCCCTGGTTCGGCCGAATGGATGGCTTCGGCCGAACTGGGCCCAGCCCAGTTCTGCACCGCCTCAAGCTTGGACATGTGCTGGGCCAGCTCGTGGGGGCGGTTGGTGCGTCGGTTCGTCCCCTGGCTGGCCCGGAGGGCCTCTCGTGGACTTGTGGGTCCTTGTCGGGTTGAGCTCGGGCCCAGGGTGACGTGGCGGGAGCCCGAGATGAGTTGGCGGTCGTCTTGTGTGGCTTGCATCGTCATTGGATGACGTGGACGGCTCCCGCTGGTCCGTACGGCTTAGGGGGGTAACCGGCCGAAACGCGTCGTTCGGCCGAATCGGTCATTTCCGACCCCTATAGCCTGTGTTTCTCCATTTTGTACCTGCACACGGGACAATCACCAAAACTCGTGGAAATAGTCAGTACTGAGCCCTATAGCTATGGTGTCCGTTGTGTTCATTTTATACTTGGTTGGAGGTCGGGAATCGGTCCGTAACGACCGCCAACAGTATAATGATGATATTTAACTCGAAGAAGATGAAATCTGATATAGGCTATGGCGGTGTTTAGTTCCCGAAAAGTGAATGTAAAGTTTGGTGAAAATGTCACATCAGACACTGTAGCGCACTGTACTGGCACCTTTCGTTTGTTTGTGATAATCGTTGTCCAATCATGACCTAACTAGGCTCAAAAGATTCATCTCATCGTGTACATCAAAACCATGTACTTAGTTTTTTTATTTATCCACGTTTAGTATTCCATGCATGAGGAGAGAGATTTGATGTGATAGGTGAATAGTGAAGTTTGGAGAGAGAAATTTTAGTTTTAAAGGAACTAAACAGGGCTATGAATGGGAGGTTGTTGTTGATGATGATTTTATCGTGTCCTCTGGACCTGATTCATTATTGCAATCTATCATTTGGCATGTTAATATTTTGAAGGACTGCGTTAACCCGCGACGGGTCGCGCGTCAGAGGATTGCGCGACCCCCTCCCCCTTCCAGGCAATTGCATGTCGACAGATAAAGAGGGAAGGTAATTTTTTATTGGCACACGGACACATGTAGAAGCAATCTGTCAATTGATGAACGTTACTTTTTTTTAATTTATCTAGTTCTTTAAATGACAACATCTCTCGCTTATGATGTCCGATTTTTATTTTGTTTGCACTATTGTGTCAGTGATGATGAGATCTACAAAATGAGATCCATCAAGCATATATTTTTAAGTTATTTTATTTATGGTGACAACTTATATGTAGCGGTTCTAACAACTTATATATAGATCATATGTCAACTTATGTATATATTAACTTGTATAGATATAATATATCGAATTATGTGTTGTGGAACTATCAAGTTACATATAAACTCTGTAATAACTTAGTAGGTAGATGTATATATAAGTTGTGTAGAGAAAATATATCAATTTATATATTGCAGTGACGTCTAGTTATGTAGGGACTATGTAATTGCTTATTACATAGAGATCGTTGTCGATCTAACGCTTAGCAATACACAAGTCGTATAATACCTGTACTACTAGCTTAAATACCATGGGTACTATCAACTTATATAGAGATCTTATATGAACAATCAATATATGTTGTAGTTATACTGTCAACTTATTCGAACTATGTATCAATTTATGCAAACTAGCCATATATGGGCAGTGTATCAATATGCATGTATTGTGCTATCAAATTATTCAAAAAAGTTCTACTGTCAACTTATGTTAATAAATGTACACATAAGTTGTTACACAGCTAATACATAGACAACTACCCTATATTCAATATAAGTTGTTAGTAAATAATAATTATTTTTTAAATATATATATTATGGATCTAGTTTTATAGATCTAGCCATGAGAAACGTAGCGGTGCAAACGGAATTAAAAAAGAGTATCTCAAAAGAAAGTTATCGTATTTTTTATAGATAAAAACATTGGGTTATAGCAATTTACCTTCTCTTCTTTGGGTCACAACAGACTGCCTAGAGTTGCGCGCTAGCTTTTACGTCAAAATATATCATGTACGGATGGCGGCCCAACTTAATTACCTTTAAAATCTATTTGCTGCACGGGTCATACTTGGGCCGTCGGAGTCGCGCGGTGCAGTAGAAGCGCGACCCCGCGCGCAATAGAGTTAACGTATTTTGAACCCATTTTATGTTTTCACCTTTCTCATTGGCTAATGGAATTGGGCTCCAATGCCAGATGCCACCGAATATTTGGCGGGCCAACCCGGGCCCGGCCACCATCGTAACTGCCCCTCCGCCGCTCTTTCTCCCCCGCGCCCCTCTTCGGTTCTGTCTCGGAAAAAAAAAGAGTGTCGCCGCCGCCTGGGGGAGCGGACGGGAGGTGACCTCGTCGGGAAGACGGCGCCGCAGGTAACCTCCCTCTTGCCCTCCTCGTTCTCTCACATCTCCGGCCATCCTCTACTGTTTCCCCTTACCCAGGCGGTCAATCTGGCCCCAATCTCCCCCGCTTGTCCCACCTCTCCATGCACAGGCCTACATCTCTGATGTGCAGGCACAACCTTATCCTTGCAGACCTATGGCGCTTCCCTACATCCCCTCTCTCATCTCTTTCTCTCAGTATCAACAAACATAGAAACTCTAACCCTTTCCTGTATGTGTTTTTCATGTTGCGTTTTCCAGTGTTGGTTGCTCTTCACAGGGAAATTGAAGGTATGCGATACCTAATTGATGTGCTGTTGTATACCATGGTATGATCTTACCATGAGGAAGGCATGGCTCTTGATGTTGAATGAGAAAAATGTTAGTTGAGAGAGGCTCTGTTCGGTATGCTTATTGTTGTGCAATGCTTCCTGGACAAGAACATGCTTTTTTATTTTAACTATGGCACCACTTACTATATTGCAGTATATTGTTGGTACTTGTAAGAGAAGAACCTATGTTAATGTTATGTTATTATCTACATAATGCCTGTTGTGATAATATTGCTATCTGATTTTTCGGATAATTTTTCTGTTGTTTTACAATTTTAGATTACTTTCTTCCTGTTTTTCTAATTTGTAGATTATTTTTCTGCTGATTTCTATTTTTGGATTATTTTGCAAACGTTTTTCTAATTTTCGGATTGTTTTCCTGCTGTTTTCTCATTTTTAGGTTATTTTAATTTTATTTCAAAGCCGATTACCCTGCGTTCCAGCTCGAGGACGAGCTGTTTGCCGAGGCGGGGAGAGATGTTATGACCGGGATAACGTATCATCGGCGCAACAGGAGCAACCGTGGCTGAGAAGGATAAGATGAACTCGGGTGGAGTGAGTTTTGGTTAGTTGAGATTGGGTTTGTTAGCAAGTTTGATTAGATTGGATTCGTTTAGTTGGTTGTTAGGGAATTTGTTAGGAGATTGAGAATTGTAAGGCTATAAGTAGCCAACTCTTTATTCAGTAAAAGGTTAGGCAAGATCAACATAAGGTTGGTCCCTTGCCCTCGTGTGCTAAACCCTCGCTCTCCTTGTCGTCGCCGTGCTCCAGCACGGCGCCGCCACATCCTCGTCCTCGCCGTAGGGCGTTCAAGCCTCGGCCGCCCATCACCCATCCATACGCGCTACGCAGCTTGGCCATAGGCTCTTCCATGGGTCCATGCACTTAGTCGCTTGATTGTTGCTTCCACTGCATTACGATATCGCCTTGATTGCTCTTCCCAGTTAAAAGTCATCGCCCTTTTGTCACTGGAAATTATTCTTGAACTATTATCACAGGTGGAACTTGAAGCTGCCAAATCAGAAATAGAGAAGTGGCATTCAGCATTTCAGAGCATTCCAGCTGTACCTTCTGGTACAAGTCCAGGTTCGTGAATAAATAAAAAAGGGCGTACCCAGTGCCGTAGGCTTCCCGCACCGTGCGGGGTCTGGGGAAGGGTTGTAATAGCGCCCAAACCTTACCCGCATAAATATGCAGAGGCTGGGGCTTGAACCATGTGTACATGTACTAATTAAAAAAGCTAATCACGAAGATTCTATCAATGGAAGCATCACAAAGATTCATGTCTGCATTGGCAATGGAAACAAATTGCACGAGGAAAAGGCAGATGTCTTCTACATCGAGTTTTTCTAAAAAAATCATTGCAATATGGTGAATAAGTCCAATGCAACTTGGTGAAAAAATAGCATTGTTGACAGGTAGTTTTTTTTGTCATTTTTTTAATTAGGGACTAGCTAAATGGTTCTGCACTTCTGCTTTACTTTAATTTTATTTTGTTATACTCAGCTGGAGAAAGCAAAGAAAAGGGAGGCAGCTTTTATTGTAACATTTGCAAAACGAGAGCAGGAGATTGCAGAACTGAAGGTAGTGGGAGATTTTGCTATGAGGCTTATCTGTTTGATTTGTTGGATGTATTTTGTAATTTAAATTTTAATCTGTATACATTTCACAGTGGCAACTAATTGGGCACCTATTATCATGATTTAACTTATTTTGATGGGACTGTTGCTGTTTTGTTCTTCTTGTGTTTTTTCATTCTTGTGCTGATTGTTGATTTTTTTATATGAAATTCACAGTCTGCGGTTAGAGATTTAAAAACTCAATTAAGGCCACCATCAATGCAGGTAAACATAATGCTCCTTATGCTATTATTATTTATGTGAAAGTTTCATGTGTTTAAATTGACTGCCACGGGGGTGGGCTAATCCCCCGTCTTCCTGGTCAGGTCTTCCTGTGCTCTGGCGCACAGTTCAGTGGGTATGGGCATGTGTGGTTGGTGTGTGTTTGTGAGTTGGCGCACAGTTCTTCCTGGTCAGGTCTATGTTGGACTCTTCTTCTCCTATTAATACAATGATACACAGTTCTCCTGCCTGTTCGAGAAAAAAGAAAATACATTGAGTTTGGTATAGTACTTTATTCCTTCTTTAATGCAATGACCTACAACTGTCCTGCATGTTTTTTTTTAAATTAAAAGAGGTGTGTTGGTAAACTAATGGTTGCACACTATTTGCACAAAACTTGGTTCAATACGGCATTAACAGAGGAAGATATCTGGACAATGCTACGGCCTGAACAAGATGAGATACTAGAATAGGGAGAAATGAACCATGTGTTCAATTTCTCAATAGGTCACCTTTTGTATGGTTGCCTTGATTTTCCTAATAAGATTGATACAGTTTCTCGCAGTCTAATCTAAAAAACTGCTCGAATCTAGACAGTGTGTCCTCTATAAATTGCTTTAGTTTTGTTTAAACACCGTTGATGTTCTGGTTAGCTTAATATAGTTCATTCTTCTGTATGATTAACAGACAAGGAGATTATTGCTTGATCCGGCAATCCATGAGGAATTTACACGCTTAAAGGTCAGTTGCATTTGAATCAGACATTCTTAGTTTATCGTATCATCTTGTACCTGCATGTTTAGAAATTAGAACAAGCAAAACACTTGGCGCTGCACGATTCTTAAGAAAAGGCACATATGCAAGTGCATGATCCTATTGAACACACAGGAAATTTCTTTATATGTTTTCATCTAAAAGAATGCATTAAGGAATGAATTGTCAAAGCACTGAATACGCTATTTGGGGAAAAAAGAAAGGGATAGGTAATTGTAGTCATATTGTCTTATTTGTTTTTGTTGGCTTGTTGAGTTACTGATTACACCTTAAGTTGAGGACTATAAATAATATGGTTAATCAGAATTTGAAACTTGTTGTATTATTAACTGCCATATCTTGAGACTCACTGATTATTTGTAAACAGTTGTCCATGCATACCGAATCTTATAGTCTATTTTTGTGCAGAATCTTGTAGATGAGAAAGAGAAAAAAATAAAGGAGCTACAGGACAATGTTGCTGCTGTGAATTTTACTCCATCGAGCAAACTTGGGAAAATGCTAATGGCTAAATGTAGAACATTGCAAGAGGAAAATGAAGAGATTGGGGCAATGGCATCGGAAGGAAAAGTACTTCCTTTTACAGACTGCTTCTTACCTTTGTGACCATTACAATTTGGATATGCTTTCTGATTGAATTTATAATCATCATAAGGAAAGAGTCCCTTTGCCACTTTCATTGAACAACTAGAGGCATACATTAACAAATAATAAAACTGCTCTTGTTATGCAAATAGTGCATCTGACGAATGTGTGCCTATAATAGTTTCTACCCACTACTGTAACTTATTCTTTACTTAAAACTGGACAAACTTCTGTAACTTTATTCTTTCTTCTTAATTGCCATGACTTGCAGTTCTCCTGCGTGTTGGAGAATAAAAAAAGCTTCTTACCCAACTAATCCATTTGGTTTCTTCTTGTAAGGTGTATTAGGGTTTAGCAAAGTCTTTAGATTTGACCACCAATTTCTCTTTTAGTGTGTTTTAAATTGCTACAAATTCAACGTCGTATTAAAATATCTGTTCAATACAAATATAGTGATTCAACTTTCCTACACTTAGTATGCATATAATTCAACTGATTGTTATTCACAATTTGTAAATTTTGACTTGCTGAAATCGTAGTAAAGGAAAATTCTTTTAAACAATGCCTCTTTGGTACAGATCCATGAGCTTGGAATGAAAATAGCAGTTCTGAAGTCTCAGAACAATGAGCTCAGGAATCAATTCGATGGTTAGTTATTTTCTCTCATCGATATGGACTGCTTCCTTAATAATATTTTTTATGCTTCTCATTATTAATGCTTGGCGAACGGGCGTCTAGCTGGACTGGTTAGATGGCAGTAGCACTCTGGTCCCGACTTCGACTCCCGTGGGAGCGAATTTCAGGCTGGGGTTAAAAAAATCTCCACGTTTGTCACCACAACAAAGCACAGGTCTAAGGCCCGGCCAGGTCGTTGGTAGTCTCACACGGGCAACGGTGTAAGGGTGGGGCAGGGGTTCAGAGGTTTTCTCGATCTGCGTGAAATATTTTGGTTCTGACAGCATATCTTATGTTTGACCCTTTTCTTTTGTTGTCAGTTTTGTATAAACACATGGATGGTGTAACAAATGACGTGGAGAGATCAAACGAAATGGTAAGCTTCATCATGATATCATGCTTTATGTTACCATTGGTTGGTTGCCTTTCAGGCCACTAAAGATCCCGTGCTTGCATCTTTTACAGGTGTCCATTCTGCAAGAGGAGTTAGAAGCCAAGGATATAGAGCTATCAAGATTGAAGGAGATGCTTTCCGAGAAAGAAGATACTCATGACGCAGAGGTTGAAGAGAGAGATGAAGCCCCAAATGATGTGCATACAGCTTCAGACCCAATGCAAGTGAAAGTGGAAAGTTGAGGTAGTTTTCCCGTAGGGCTAGCAACTTGGTGGGTTGTCCTGAGTAATCCATATGGCTTCAAGTGACTATTCCTTGGTATACCACGCAGTGTATATTTAACAAACCCTGCTTGTTTCTGAGCCTTGGTGCTTGTTTTATTTTTGATGGGGACTGTTGGGGGTGAAGCTTGACCAGAACTGATGCAGTATTTGCCCTGAGGGGAGTCGAGGGAAATGAAAAGGGTGCCAGGTGCGGATAATGGTATTACCATTCCCCACGGAGCGGTGCTGTGCTCTCGTGGGTCATCTCACATCTGTTATATCCGGTTTAGCGTGTCAGAAGCGCTGATGTTTCATGCCGAAGAATGTGGCATTGGTTTGTGCCATCTTGCCAGTCCCTGTAGGAAAAAGCATTGCACGGCGCCAAATTAAACCCCGTCTTAGGACAGGTGTACGTTGACACATAATTTCAAATTTTCAAAGACAACTTAACATACAGTACTCACAATAAATTTTGTAGATATATCACATCCCTTAAATTTTTGTAGGTATAACGTTCCTTTAGGTTACAAGCCAAGAACAACGTACATAATATAGTGGTGGAGCAGTCCTACAAAATCTTAAATTTTAATCTTATGAAACAATTTCTCTTCATCTATCTCTTTCCTTCATGCCATTAAAAAACATGTGCGATTGCACGAAACAACCTTTTCAAACAGTAGAGTGTACTTGTCTTATCTCTCCATCTCGATGAGCTCAATCAAGGACGAGGGATTAATTTCTGGAGAGGGAAACTGTTCGGTGTCCAGTAAGCTACCTGTACTTGATCACCATGTGCTCGAGAGTGGCCAGCAGGATCAACCTTGTCGGTGATTAAACCACGAGTCTGCGATAAATTGTCATCGTAATAGAAGACCACCGTAGCAAATAAGTCGGTGGAATTTTTTAATCAAAAGAAAAATTATATTATATCAAATCTTAGTACATCATATGCCACACACATCACCTCTCGTAGAGATAAAATTACAATTTAAAACAATTAAGCATTGCTCTTCGTCTCCATCGTACTCTCACAAATCATGTATTTCCAAATCTCGTTCCGAAACCACTATAAAGATTCATACGGAAGACCGAACAAATATACGCTCAATAAATAAGCTGAGAACAAGCGCCCTAGAAAACAACGTCCAACATCCCTGTAGGCAGAGACAAGTATAATATTCTTCTTCCTTCTTGTATTTTTTTCTTCTTTTTCTGCTATTGATAAAGGAAAAAGATTGTTCCCAAATTACCCGACCCAATACTTATCAAAATCGGCATGGGGGGCATAATCTTCAGAAGCCTTTCATCATAGCTAGATCTAACCACGACAAAACTAAAAAACAGCCACAGACACTTATTCCATATTGGTAACGGTGTCTTCGTCTCGCCATCACCGTCAGGATATCTAAGTCTCCATGTCGCTTTTTTAATGGAGTTGTTGACATTGTCGTACCACCACCACCTCCATTGAAACCGTTATAGAGAAGACAAATCCACCCAATATCTTCAATGTTGCCGTTATAGAGAAGGACTGCGCGAGACTGATAGTTAGCGACAGACACGGATGGTGGAAATTATTGATCCAAGTGGAAAAATGATGCGAGGAAAAATGAAGAAGGTTGGAAGAAGAACCATCGAGGTGTTATAGATGAGAGATCAATATCCAAACAAATATAAAAAACTACGGTGCCAGATAAAGCAAAAATGTCCAATTTAAATGTACATACATCGTTGGCGTCCAAACATAAATAAAAGAAAACTAAGGTGCCAGATAAAGCAAAAATGTCCAAGCATACATTGTTGGCGTATGTTTGGCATTCTTCGTTAATTTCACTTAAATAACAATACCTATTCGGATCCGTATACGTGGATTGGTTGTCAGAGAGTCCTAATATGTGGATAAAGAAAAAAATGTCCAATTTAAGTGTGCATACATTGTTGGCGTCCATTTGGTATTTTTCGTTGATCATTAATTTCACTTCTCTATCTCTACCTAATTGTAAAGCAAGGATTGATTCAGCAGTACGTCATAATTTTGCAAATAACCCCTTGATCTTTTGAAGAATCAATCCGCTGTCTATAAGAGGCTTTTGTATTTTTCGCAAAGAAGCCCTTTGAATTCGATCAAATCAACCCTTAGTCCTGCTGCAGACAGTCCCATACATATACGCCGCTTCGTCTTGATCGCACGCAATAAAATTCAGAGCTCCTAGAAATCGACACGGATTTGCTTCCTACTACCGCATATACTCCGTATATATTTAGGAAACAATGCTAATTAAGCCTGCGGTAGTCGTATCTTGACTCTTGAAGCTGCCCGGAGCAGAGAGGGAGGGGCGCGTCGTGGTTGGGGCTGGTTCTGAACTGCTTACAAGCAGCGATGGCAGACTCGCGCTGAGCCATGGAGAGACGGCCGACGAACAGGAAGGGATGCGGAACATGGACCTGTACAATTCTTTTTATTTTTTTGCACCTTGAGTAAAAGCCCCAGCTACAACTTGAATCTTGGTAATGCTATGGAAACTCCGCATTTCTTGGTAACACCTGACGATTCTAATGCACCATTGAGTACGCAAAAGATAAGATCCTTTTAGTAATTATTATAGGATAACAAATGAAACAAATAAAGCTTTAAGCGTAAATCTCCCAACCCAGTTTATTTTCATTTTCCTTGATACTACAATTAACAATTTATATTTTAGTCATAGATTAAATAACAACTCTATATACTTTATAACCGTAGCAACGCACGGCATTTTTGCTAGTCTAATTATAAAGCAAGGATTGATTCAGCGGTACGTCATAATTTTGCGAAAACCCCCTCATATATAACTAATAAAGTTGAAAACGTTTTCGTCGCACATTGCATGTTTCCTCTTGAAAGTGCATCTAGGCACTTAAGTGTTTTGGTGATTTGTATGACAACATGATTAATGATCTAACTTGTTTGCTTAAGTACATGAGCAGGGTTTTATTGTCAAATGATATTCATGTAATATATTTGTTGATAAGTAAAGGTGCTCATCATTGGTTTATATTGGTATAAATGCAAACAAGTGTATGTGATCCCATGCAACAAATAGAGGAAATGACAAGTAGAGGGATATGACAAATGAGACGTGTGTTGGGCTCATTTAAAAGAAGCTTGTCAAAAGATATTGGGACAATTAAATTGAAGATATTGGATATATTTCTCATAATTGAAGACATGGATTTCAATGTGGATCTCATGTGGATGCAAGGCAAAGCCAAACTTAAAGTGGCAAGATAGCATAAGGTCCATTTGGGTTCCTAAGCATCTTGTGACTAACCTTATTGGACCCAACATGAGTTGGGTACCAAAGAGTGCTTGATGAGTTAGCAGGGACGACGAGATGCATTGGAAGCTTGGCTAGGGAGTGA
>OAMR01000462.1:152305-172946 GCA_900205405.1 Echinochloa crus-galli | reverse complement strand
GCCATCCACATATAAAGGTCATTAATGTGAAACTTGTTGTTGTGTAAATTAATGTATTCTTTTCTTGTCAAATGGCTTATCTCACGGGAGAATACACATTGCTTAAATTGATTATTGCACAACACGTGTGGCTAGAGGCAAAGGTATGATCTCTCTTGACTAATACTTACCTTGTGCATCTAGGCTCTATATCATGCTAGTGTGTGCATTTACATGCGCCTATATTGAGTGTCCTTCTCGTACACCCATTAGATATTTGGTGAACACCTTTTAACATTGACTTGTCGTCAAATGCTTTTTAAATGCAAAAGGTGTGAGCTGAATATGCTAGTGTGGTCTATAACTCAATATATGTGTATGTCATTGTGTGACATAGGATAGATTTTGAAAAATCCAACTAGCATGATAGGTTGTGTGCCGATTTGAAAAATATTTGAGTTTTGGTCTTTTGACCTTTGTTGATCTATTTGTGACTATAGATAACCTTGCTTGATTGATGGCTAGTCACAAACTGTGAAATATTCTCAAGTCCATAAATCCTTATCTTTCCATCCATCTCTCTTGGAAGAAGCAAGGGTTAGTGGAGCTTTTGGAATTTATATATCTATCTCTTCCAAGTGCATTCAAGGTCATAAGTAGTTCAGCTGTTGTGGACATCCTGGAATATCCGAGTTCAGGCCGGAACTTTATTGTTCCGGGTACCCCTTCTGTTTTGGACGTTCTCGGATAATCTGGAAAGCACCCGGAGTGTCCAGGGTCATAGGTTTTATTGAAAATCTTTCCTCCTCTGAAGACAATTATGAGATTTTGGAGATCAAGACCACCTTATGTAATCTCAGATCAAGTGAAGAAGTTGTGGAGCTCAAGCATGCAACATTTGGACAAGTCCCAGCTGCCTGGGAGAAACCGGTCTGACCGGTTTCCCAAACCGGTCTGACTGGTTTGGCCCAGACAGCTGGCCCACCTGGATTTACTGCCCTCCCGTGATTCTCTCTCTCACCTCTTACCATTTACCACGAGCACCCTCTCTCCTCTGTTTTCACCGCAAGAAACCCCCCCCATGGCGATTTCTTGAATCATCCAAGGAAAAGTTGGTTTGTTGGTGGGATTGGAGTGCTCCAAGGCTGCTACATTGGATCCCCATCGAGTTTTGGATTCAAATCTTCATCTTCTCGTTCTCAAGGCTCTCAAGGTATTCAAATCTTCACATCGCCCGATCTACTCACTCGATGAATATCTTTCGAAACCCTTTGGTAGAACATCTTCTGGCATGTCTAGGAACCTATCCCTAAGAGATTATTGGATTTGGTGGGCTACATTTTGCGAACCGAGGATTTGCACCCTCACTGCCAAAAGCGGTCTGACCGGTTTGGCAAACTGGTCTGACCGGTTTAAGCAGTAAAGGCACAAGTCCTTCGTTTGCACCGTGTTTGGCCTCCATAAAGTTGTAGGGATACTTTATCATGCAGTTTATCTATCAAATCTTGATCATGCTACTGTCTAGGATTGACCCCAATTCGATTTGGCTCAGCTCAGGTGAAACCGGTCTGACCGGTTTGCCTCTGAGCTGTTCCAAATCTTGTTGGATGCTCTCAATTTGAACCAATCTCTTGTCAATTCTTACCCTGGTACTTATTCTATGTGTTCCATATCTTGTGAACCCAGGAAAGACAGTGGAAGATGCCGAGGGGATCGCATGCCGAGAGAATCAAAAAGAGTCACCAAGATCCATCTATTGGCAGCAGCAAGCGGCTGGTGGGAGATCTTTGAGGTCTAGGCAGCCCAAGAGAGCAGCTGAGCAGGCAATTGAGGATGTAGATGAGGTGGACAACACCACTAGTGGTAATGATGATAGTGATGATGAAGTGGTGATGATGATAGTGATGATGAGAACTATAGAGTCGAGTTTTGACATGGTGGAGGAGGTGGTGCAGATGATGATGACGATGATGATGATCAGGGAGAGGAAGAAGAGGAAGAAGGGGGCAATGGTGATGATAGTGCGGAGCCACCCTTCCCTAGAGTTAGAGAGCCATCGGCTCCTGCCACATGGAGATTGGTGAACTATAGGGCATTGGGGATGACAGATTCAGCTAGAGATCAGAGGAGAGTGAGCCCCATTGGTGCCCTGAGGACATCCACTGATTATAGGTTCCACACGGCTTTTCAGCAGGATTACTATCAGTCAGCTGTGACCAAAGGGAAGATCACATGTGAGCAGCAGTGGATTGATTGGGAGTACATGGAGAAAGCTCAAAATGTGATTTTTGATCAGATCATTGAGACTTGCAAAGCTAGAAAAATCTACTTCATTATGGGCTTCAAGAAAGACTGGAACACAGAAGTGATTGCTCAATTTTATGCGACAGTCTACTTTGAGGGAGATGAGATATTGCTAGTGACGAGGTACTAAGCAAAGTGAAGGACAAGAGTCGTCTTGTGGCCGAGGAACTTTGCTAGGGTGAAGGAACTAGTATTGTGGACTGATCTCTTGACATTAATCAAGCCTAACTAGTGAAGCAATGCAATGCATCCAATTATTGTTGAAGAATGTGATGAAGTGGCTTATGAATTGGTTGACAGGAGTCGGCATAGGCTACACCTAGATGGAGTCTTTCCAGCTGTGGACATGATGTTCATGTATCCTAGTACCGAGACAGGTAACTTTGGGAAGGTCGCCGGACTTTACACATATTACTCGGTGTTCAACCGATTGCTTAGAGCGACACTTGCTCCTAGGGGTGGCAACACATCTGATATATCATTGTTTGCCAAGAACTTGCTTGCTAGGATGAGACCTGGAGAGGACAAGTTCTGTGTGGGTGATTACATTTGGGAGGAGATCAAGCATATTTCTGAAAATCCTCAGAAGCTTTGTGGTTATGCACCTTATCTCATGAGGATTATACAGAAGGTCACGAAGATTGTGTTCCGATGTGATGCATCTCATGCGAGACTCCGTGTGCCATTTCCAAAGAAGATCAGGCTTCCATCTCCACGAGCAGACCCACCAGAAGACACAGAAGCAGCAGAGCAGCAGCGGCACGGAGAGCAGCCTCAGCAGTTTGACACTTCTCAGCAGCAGCCTGACCAAACCGGTCTGACCGGTTTGGGTCTGGCAGCAGTGCATAGCCCGGGCAGCGGACATCTCCCATTAGAAGGTTCATCTCCATGTTCACAGGGATTTGCAAAGGTCAGAGGGATGTCCGAGTGGATCTTAGACAGCAGAGGATTGATAGCAAGAAGACTCATGATGAGTTCAAAAAGATGCGTGCCATGTTGAGTCCGGACAACCCTCCATCTCCCATCTCTCCTCCACTTGAGCTACCTGAGATACCCCCGCTTAGAGACATCATGACCGATCACATGAATGCGGGATACTTTGAGGAGTATGGTGACATCTTTGGATATGGACATGTTGGATCGAGCTCACAGCCTCCACCACCGGTTCCACCTCCATCAGTTGGTGCTCCAGGGACATACACTTACATGCCTACTTCAGAAGGTAACTTGTTTAGCTCCTCGTTTGGATTTGCACCCCCAGGACCGATCTATGCAGCTGCTACACTTCCGTCCTCGTCATATGCTTATGGTACATCATCTTCCATGGCGGGACTACAGTTCTCCAGTGCCCCATCTCCTACTCCCGGAGACTTTGCGTCACAGGCAGCAGCATCTATCTTTGGTACCACTACAGCTCCTAGTCAGGGTATGTTTAGCACATCTATATCTTTTCCTTGACTAGCACTTCTGAATCACTCTCACACTACCACACATATACATCAAAAGCGGTCTGACCGGTTTGGCAAACCGGTCTTTACTACTTCTTCGTCAGATGATCATAGCTCGACCTTCTAGTTGCGGCGAAGATGTGGATGCTTGAAGGATGGTGGGAGCATGACTACAAGCTTCTACAGGCCCTTTATGGATGATTGATGACAAAGGGGGAGAAGAATGGATTAAAGCGTCAAGTTTCAGCAGCTTCTTGTAGTCTGTCAGACAAAAGCGGTCTAACCGGTTTCTAGAACCGGTCTGACTGGTTTCTGCTGTGTGAGTAGAAACATGGATGTAATAATTTGTTCTTACCTTATTTGTGGACTTGAGGACTTGTATTGTGTGCTACTGAGTGTGTTGAACTTATTTATGTATCCTAAGTGACAATTTGCTAGTGTGATGGGCATGTATTGAAAAAAATTGATGTGTTGTTGGTGTGTGTGCTGTCTGGGCAAAACCGGTCTGACCGGTTTGCCAAACCGGTCTGACCGGTTTGGCCTGAGACAGCACATGCATTTCTTTTTCTATGCCATTAAATGATATACATGTCATATGCATCACGGATTATTTTATATTGTCACACACACTTGTTGCACTTGTTGGATGCTGAGATATAGGGGGAGCTCTCATTTCTTTTTAATATGTGCATTTGGCATGAGAGGCCAATTTTTTGATATTCCACTCAAAGCACATATTAAGGGGGAGCTCATATTATATCTCAAATGGTTAGAGCTTTAAATTTCATATCTATTTGTAAGCTTTAATCATGTTGTCATCAATCACCAAAAAGGGGGAGATTGAAAGTGCATCTAGGCACTTAAGTGTTTTGGTGTTTCACACAGCTTTTCAGCAGGTTCTAAATTGAAGATATTGGATATATTTCTCATAATTGAAGACATGGATTTCAATATGGATTTCACATGGATGCAAAGCAAAGCAAAACTTAAAGTGGTAAGATAGGATGGAAGGGATCAAACTAGATGGCTAGTGACGAGGTACTAAGCGAGGTGAAGGACAAGAGTCGTCTTGTGTCTGAGGAACTTTGCTAGGGTGAAGGAACTAGTATTGTGGATTGATCCCTAGGCATTAATCAAGCCATAACTAGTGAAGCAATACAATGAATGCATCCAATCATTGTTGAATCATATGAAGAAGTGGCTTATGAATTGGTATAGATTAGTGATCATACACTTGGAAATTCTAAGTCACTAGCTCAAGTGGGATTCGCTCAGCAAGAATGGAATGTTGAAGCCCTCAAGTTGATATTGATCAAGCATGTCATCAATGAAGACATAGAAGCTCAAGTAGAGAGTTTATTTGTTATTTGCAATCTTGAGTATAGGAATGCCGTACTATCAAGAGTGATGCAACATTAGTTGTTTGACTATACACCAAAAAGTGCTCATAGGTCAACCCATGTGAGATAGCCTTTGAGAAGAGTGTTTTGGGGTTTAGTGTGCCGAAAGTGCCAAAACCAGGATGACCGGTTTTGGAAACCAGGATGACCGGTTTGGGAGCTCAGAGGGTAACGGCTAGTTTTATTCAAAAACCGGTGTGACCGGTTTTGGAAACCGGTGTGACCGGTTTCTCCCGGGTAATAACGGCTAGTTTTTGGGTGTGGGGTATTTATACCCCTTGGCCTTCTCCTTTGAAGGCTGCTGGTTCCATTGGGTCCCTTGAGCGTCCAGAAGCACTTCAAGCACCAGCAAGCTCTCCCCAAGCCTCTCTTTGTGTGAGTTGGTTGAATTTGTTCATATCTTTGAATTGGGTTGAGAGAGGGATTGTGAGTGAGCAATAGAGAGCTAGAGAGCTAGCCAAATCAGTGAGGAGTGAATCCAGATCGGAAACCAATCAGGCATTTAATCTGCCTTGTGTGAGCCACCAAGGTTGTGGTGTGCCACGGATTGTTTGTGCAGGTGTGGTCTTGCCTCCTTCGGGGAAAAGATCAAGTTAGTAGAACCGAGGAGATAGCTCGACCTTTGGGTCACTAAGGGCTTCCCCAACGGAGACGTAGGATTCGCTGCGCTTTTGGGCGGCCTTTGGGCAACAGCGAATCTGAACTTCGGGAAACAACTCGCTAGATCGGAACCCGAATCCGAATATATCAAAATTGTAAGTAAAAGCTAAGAACCATAATATAGCTATCAGCAAAAGCTAAGAACCATGGAATTTTGATGGCAAAGACGTATGCTCACAGAGCATTATACAAAAACAATTTCTTACAATGAATTGCTATTTAGCAAAATCTATGTTAATGGCAAAACAAATCAGGTGGCTTATTCGAATATCACCTCTTCATTTTTTTTTCAAAGATCACCAGGGGACCTCAGGAACCCGTTCAATGCTATCTAGCTAGAAGACGCAATTGGAAGGTATTGCGGTGTCTCCGGGCTTAACCCTGGAGTATCCGGCTTACCCTCGGAGTATCCGGAGTTGAACTGATAATGTTTTTAAGTGTTGGAAATTTCCAGAATCACCTATTCACCCCCCTCTAGGTGACATCACGATCCTTTCACCTTGGCCTTCTCCTTTGAAGGCTGCTGGTTCCATTGGGTCCCTTGAGCGTCCAGAAGCTGTCTCTTATACACATCTAGATGTGTATAAGAGACAGGCCTTCAAAGGAGAAGGCCAAGGGGTATAAATCTGTCTCTTATACACATCTAGATGTGTATAAGAGACAGGCCTTCAAAGGAGAAGGCCAAGGGGTATAAATCTGTCTCTTATACACATCTAGATGTGTATAAGAGACAGGCCTTCAAAGGAGAAGGCCAAGGGGTATAAATCTGTCTCTTATACACATCTAGATGTGTATAAGAGACAGGTCAGAAACCGGTCTGACCGGTTTCCCCAACTGGTCTGACCGGTTTTGGTTCTGACTTAGTCATATTTCCAGCAAAAGTTGATCCGGAGTATCCAGAGGTGTTGCGGAGTCTCCGGGCTTAACCCTGGAGTATCCGGCTTACCCTCGGAGTATCCGGAGTTGAACTGATAATGTTTTTAAGTGTTGGAAATTTGCAGAATCACCTATTCACCCCCCTCTAGGTGACATCACGGTCCTTTCACCTCTCCGAGCACGCCGAATCCCGTGCATGGATCGGACATGCTTTCCTTAGCGTGACGGAGCGGTACAATTTCCAGCCTGCATATATCTGCGGTGACTCGGCTGCACAAGCCAATCTGGTCCAAGGATTGATGATCGCTGAACCACACGCAGCAGCAGCATATTGATTGATCGACGACCATTGCGTAGTGGTTTAATGACCGCCACCATAGCCGGCCAATTAGTGCGTTGGTCTCCTTGCTGCCTTGTGTGTTGTTGGCTACCGGAGGTACTGCTACAGGAAGCAGGGAGCTTTTGTCATCATGTCCCTTGGTGTCGACACCGCATCTTGAGGTGCCACGCCACAGTAGAAACTCCATCAATGCCAATTGAGCCATGCTTCCCAGCTTCTCCTCGAGCGCACGCATTCTGCGCCGACGCGGCGGCGGCGCGGCTTTAGAGTTGTGGCTGGTTCGCACCGTTGTATGGAGTTGAGGTACCTTCACGCGATGGATGCAACGCCACAGGCAATGGTCTCATGTCATTAGCAATCAGGATCACATGACACTTTTTTTAACGTGTTATCATATGAGTTTTAGTTCTTACCCGTTGCAACGCACGGGCATGTTTGCTAGTAAATAACAACATGAATATGTGGATTGTTGGCGTCCTAATATTCTGATCCGTATATGTGGATTGGTTTTCAAAGAGTCCTAATATGGATTGTCTACAATATGAACACGGTTGAACACAATCTCGGTCACCTATTCATCTCCTTCACCCACCGTGTCCGCGAGGCGTTGGAGCCACCGGCCACATGTGGCCAGGTGAGCTCATATGCGAGGCCTCTGTCCTCCACTTCTCATTTTACTTTTACTCTTGGCATCTCTATCGCTTTGCATCATGTTGCAGGCGGGGTGGGTTGTGGACAGCTACAAAGCCACATCGCTCGCTGTGAAATAATCTAGCAGGTTTGCGGCTGTCCGCGAGTTGCATCACGCTGCTTGCGTGCATGTTGTGGGCTTGTGAGCACAATCCCGCATGACCCGCAAAGATAAATAGAATACATGCTATGCACTGTCAGGAACTACAAGGTGTATTGGACTGATACGAGATGGGCCGGCATGTACTGGCCATGTGATTGCCCAAGCGAGACATTGTGAAGAATACAAAAGGGAGCAATCAGCATGATAACAGGACATGAAGGAAAATATTAAGAAGACATGAACTTATCCTCTCTCAGCTCCTGTTCATCTTCCTCCTCTTTCTTGTTCTCTCTCATGTACCTCTGATCTTCTAGATCCTTCTAGAACTATCTTGTATCCTTCCTCCTATTATCAATCCCTTGCTTTTGCTGCCTTCCCATACTCCATCACTCTTGTATCAGATTATAGTTACTTGGTTTTGCTATTAATGGAGGGGTGTGATTGTGTTGTTAACAATTGGTATCGAAGACATTCGATTCCTTTTTGACTCTGATGCAGATTGAGATGGCACGGGAGATGTAGAAGAGTAGTGGATTCGATCTGAGGTCAGATTGCTGCAAGGGTGGTTCCTCCTGGGGTGGTGCTTGCAACATGTTCGACAAAATGTCTCCAAGCGACTGGAGGTCACCTAGCCGTGTTCTTGAGGTCATTGTACATCACGCTCGCTATCCAGTCACTGAGGAACATCTACGCCAAGTGTTCAATCTATTTGGAGAGGTGGAACATGTGCACGTGCTTGTGAGAGAAGATGATGTGTTGGATCAGGTGGTATTTCAAACAAAGAATGAAGCTGCAAAAGCTTATAGGGATTTGCATGGCCACAACATATATGATGGTTGTTGTCAACTTGACATCCATTACGGAGTGTCCAGCCAGTCTAATGTTTCCTTGGTCGCGAGCTTGAGTGACACAATAGAAAGTTCATCCTCTGTGTTGTTCTGCACTGCTAGTGCAACATCACATGGTGACAGCAGCATTGCTGTCCAACCCGTCACGTTGCCGATAAGCTCCAAGTGCCTATAGCATCGACTCAGCTCCAAGGATCATTGACATCTATCGTAATGGAGAAGGCCATCATGGATGCTAGTGATGTTGCTGCAGTGGCCCTGGCCAATGACGCGGTGCCCAGTGATGTTGCCATAAACCGAATTTAACGAGTGTTCAACAGATTGTCCGAGCTGTGTTGGTGATGTACCAGCGTTCGAAAGAATGCTAGGAATTGCACCAACATTGCCATCGACCACACCACTACTCATCAAGTGGAGGAATGATGGTGTTTGTGAATGTTTAGAGAGGATATTCGATGATGCTATTCAAATGAGATGCAACTATCAGTTTCTCTGCTTGGATAATCAACTACCATTTCTTGTCATGGAGATGCTCACTGGATTGACGTTCAAGAAGCAACTGTTTTTATTTTGTGTACCATGGTTACTTGAGCACATGTTAGCGTTATCTGAGTTGAGCATAAGTCCAAGACTTCAGAAAAAAAAAGGAAAGGCAAGTGGGCATCGCCATGTGTATGGTACTACTGGTCTTGTGCATTTCCTATTGCATAAACACATTAGGGGAGGACTGTTGAACTGCTTTAGCTACTATTCTCTACTTCACTACATGCTGCTTGTGCATTTAAGAAGGAAGGACTTCGGGCTGTTTGATTCATTAACCATATTGATCCAACGAAATTTTGCTCAACTAAGGAAATCTTCAGTATTTTTGCTGGAAGTGACATTCTCTCCGAGCAACAACAATGGAATTAATATGGCAGCTTTATATGTGGATTATGGTCGATTCAAGGGAAGTAATAGCGCATTGCCAATTCTTCGGGATCCTGGCAACTTGGAGTTTCGTGGTTTTCAGCTCATGGTTTGCATCAATGGTTCATCAATGCTTTGGGATTTAAGTGGAGCTGAGTTTTGCTTCATGTAGTTTATATTGCATTGGCTTGAGGGCACGCTAAATTTAAAGAGGGAGAGAATGTCAGGAACTATAAGGTGTATTGGGCTGATACAAAAGGGAGCAATCAACATGATAACAGGACATGAAGGAAATTTTAAGAAGACGTGAACTTATCCTCTCTCAGCTCATATTCATCTTCCTCCTCTCTCTTGTTCTCTCTCATGTACCTTTGATCTTCTAGAACTATCTTGTATCCTTCCTCCAATTATCGATCCCTTGCTTTTGCTGCCTTCCCATACTCCATCACTCTTGTATCAGATTACAGTTACTTGGTTTTGCTGTTAATGGAGGGGTGTGATTGGGTTGTTAACTTGCACTTGGCTAGTCCGCATACGATGACTATTGTTCACCACAAAACTGAAGCCTTCACGTGTCCACTAAATAGAAACATATTGCATAATATAATGTGGCTAATCAGAACAATTTCAGATAAAAACAATAAGGCATAAAGACATTAATCGTGTAGCCAAATCAATCAGACAATTCCGGATAGATTGCACAGATAAACTCTATGAATAGCTACTTTCAGCATGTCAATTCCATATCTCTTCAACGGTTCAACAGCTTGCATCATAGACATTTGCACCAACAATAGCATAATTTTTCTAAAACAAAACAATCATACCATTAGTTACAAATGATTTCTTCATATGTTAGTGTAAGCAAGGACGCCCAAATTATCGGACACAAAACTAAGCCATGCTCATAGTAGATAGCCATAGCATCATCGACATTTGCACCATGCACATGATAAAGTTCAGCGCACCCTTCCTCAATTCTTAAGTCCCAAACTCCAAAGAACCCTCAAATTCCTCGAATTGGGTGAGAAGGCACACATAGCAACACCATTTGTTTTTCCTTTTTTCCCCAAGACAAACAAGCAATTCAGCCTACAGAGCACGAAACACATCGGAATCCGATCAGAATAGCGGAACCAAGGGAGCCAATCCTCAGCCTACCACCGATAGATAAATAGAACAAACCACTCAAGACAACAGAACGGCCTGGCACATAAAACTCAAAAACAAAATTATGGTAAAATAAACAAATATTGCACTAATGCTCAGACAATAGTTAGGAAAATCGTAGTGCAGACACACATTATCACTGTTATTTTACATGTCTCATGCCATGCAAATACAACAACATCCATGGTTAATCTGGTAAGTGCTACTGACCACAAACTGCAGCTAGAGCACCCTACTCCACAACGAAACACATCAGAGCCCCAAATGCCAGTTGTTACTATTCAAATTGACATGACTTACAAATACAAAGTTTGTGAAGTCTGACAATGAAATGGCTCTAATCTAGAAACCTTGGTTTGGGAAAATGAATGCAATCACCAGTTAGTACTGTATTAGCAAGCAGCAAGTCCTCTAACTTAAAGCAGTGTGCTCATGTAGCTTAGATTTCAGTGTTCAACTATAACTAGTTAACTACTGCACAGGCATAGAAGTATGAATCTAAGAACTTGAATGCTAGTTACAATACAGAATCTTTAGAAAGCAGTTTAGCATTGTGTTATAGCAAACAGTCAGTCCTTTAACTGAACAAGTTTCTGAACATTTTCAGAGTTTGATAGGAGGAAAGAAATATTGGTGGCCATTGGCTTTTCTAAGTTTTAGAATAGACCATTATATTAAACCACATATTATTATATTAAATGACAAGAGTTTAATTCAAGAAGAAATACCTGCTAGTTGTTATTCTAACTGTTCCTGTGAGCTTGAAGTTTGTATTAATCGTGTAGCCAAATCAATCAGACAATTCCGGATAGATTGCACAGATAAACTCTATGAATAGCTACTTTCAGCATGTCAATTCCATATCTCTTCAACGGTTCAACAGCTTGCATCATAGACATTTGCACCAACAATAGCATAATTTTTCTAAAACAAAACAATCATACCATTAGTTACAAATGATTTCTTCATATGTTAGTGTAAGCAAGGACGCCCAAATTATCGGACACAAAACTAAGCCATGCTCATAGTAGATAGCCATAGCATCATCGACATTTGCACCATGCACATGATAAAGTTCAGCGCACCCTTCCTCAATTCTTAAGTCCCAAACTCCAAAGAACCCTCAAATTCCTCGAATTGGGTGAGAAGGCACACATAGCAACACCATTTGTTTTTCCTTTTTTCCCCAAGACAAACAAGCAATTCAGCCTACAGAGCACGAAACACATCGGAATCCGATCAGAATAGCGGAACCAAGGGAGCCAATCCTCAGCCTACCACCGATAGATAAATAGAACAAACCACTCAAGACAACAGAACGGCCTGGCACATAAAACTCAAAAACAAAATTATGGTAAAATAAACAAATATTGCACTAATGCTCAGACAATAGTTAGGAAAATCGTAGTGCAGACACACATTATCACTGTTATTTTACATGTCATGCCATGCAAATACAACAACATCCATGGTTAATCTGGTAAGTGCTACTGACCACAAACTGCAGCTACAGCACCCTAATCCACAACGAAACACATCATAGCCCCAACTGCCAGTTGTTACTATTCAAATTGACATGACTTACAAATACAAAGTTTGTGAAGTCTGACAATGAAATGGCTCTAATCTAGAAACCTTGGTTTGGGAAAATGAATGCAGTCACCAGTTAGTACTGTATTAGCAAGCAACAAGTCCTCTAACTTAAAGTAGTGTGCTCATGTAGCTTAGATTTCAGTGTTCAACTATAACTAGTTAGCTACTGCACAGGCATAGAAGCATGAATCTAAGAACATGAATGCTAGTTACAATACAGAATCTTTAGAAAGCAGTTTAGCATTGTGTTATAGCAAACAATCAGTCCTTTAACTGAACAAGTTTCTGAACATTTTCAAAGTTTGATCGGAGCAAAGAAAATATTGGCCATTGGCTTTTCTAAGTTTTAGAATAGATCATTATATGAGACCACATATCATTATATTAAATGACAAGAGTTTAATTGAAGAAGAAATACCTGCTAGTTGTTATTCTAACTGTTCCTGTGAGCTTGAAGTTTGTATGGCCTAAAATAAGAGAAAGAAATGAACATATTATTTAGCACTACAAGATTAGTGGAACGAGCATGGAACAAGATTAGTACAATTAACCCAAAATGTACCTTCCCCTCTCAACTTGTTGAGGCATATTAACGCTTATACATTCTTACTAGTCAGTCGGCTTCTATACTCGCTAATAACTATCCCACCGGTAGAAAAATACCCACTTGTTCCATGCTTCGGTTGATGCAGGTGCTGCAAAATACATGTCTTGTCATACAGAAAAGTATAGGATATTTAATAGAGTGTATCATCCACCATTGCAAAATGTCAAGTTTCTTTTGGCGACGAAAAAGATCATCTTGCATTAGGTATGTTGAGTTCCAACAGGTAGGAGTATCAGGAGGGTGACCTTTTCTCACATGTTATACCCACTTGTACAATGATATCCTCAAACCACTGCATATGTGCTTGAGAACTTCTAATATACTTCACACTCTCTCTAATATGAGTAACAACATTGTCCATCATCTTGAATCCTACTTTGGCATTGAGATTCAAAACATGAGCTTCACAACACATGTGAAGCATATCTTTATTTCCAAGTAGCAAATGTCTTTGTAAAAGATTTGTTCTAAAATAACCAACCATCTTATTCTTATCCTTTGCATTGCCCAATGTTATACTAAAAACCTTATGCTCCAAATGCCAATTTTTTAGGCTTGTCAATAATGCATTAAACATTGTAAGGCCATCATGGGGTGAAGCCATGAGATGAAAACTAATTATTCTTTTATGTAGTTTCCAAACCTTCTTAATTAAGTGACAAGTAATTCAAAAGTAGCCCATATTGCGTTTTGATGTCCATAGATCAGCTATCAAGCAAACCCTTGAATCCGAGTCCTTGATAATTTCTCTTAGGGCTAACATTCGGTTCTCATGTGACCTTATAACACCCTCATCGTCCGTAGTTCTAGAAACTATGGTAAATGACGGGTTTAAAGTAGCAATGAATTTCTGAAATGGTGCATGCTCAAATAAATTTAAAGGTACCTACAATATATAAATTAACCATAGCTTCATGTGACACCCCAGGTCAAACTTCCAATTTTTCAATGCAAGTGCATCAGGTGACAAAGAATCAATCTGTCCTCAAATGCTCAACCATTTGATTCATTTTTAGTCGTTCCTTGCACACTTGCAAATTCTTGTGACAAGCGCTTCTACCGTTCTCTCGATCAACAACAGTGAATACATTTAGCTTGTACAATTAAGTTTCAATGACAGATCGATTTAAACTCTTTCCAGACAGAAGATCTAAGCTTACGTCTTTTTCTTGTTCTTGATACGTCTACACAAAAAGTACACAAGTACTAATCAGACCAACATGAAGCTAACCAAATTCATAATGATACAAGTACCACATAATCAGTCAATCATGGCAGACATGGAGATGCTAACTTCAAACAATGCAATTGGTAGAGATGGTGAAGTGAATTGTAACCGTGGCCAAGATCATGAGAAGATGGTGGTAGAGATGGTGATAGTGATTTTTCTTGCATAGCTGATGGTGATCCATCCGCACTCATAGAAGGAGGCCTCAAGTGATTTATTCCAAAGTAGCCACCTCCACTTTGAGCTTTGCACATCCTTATCTCCTCCTGACAAAATCTGCAGGGGCGACTCGATGCCCACCGCCTGCTCGACAGAATGCCTCTTGGAAAAAAGGGCAAGAGCACAACGCCCTTGCCCTGGCCGCTAGCACCAGCTGGTATAGACGCTCTGCCGGATGACGTACTTGAGCATATCCTTGGCTCCCGCCCTGGTGCCACCTCTGGCCACCATCCCCAAATCGGATCCAGGGGTTGCTCCTCCTAAGAGGACACATACACACAACCCTCAAGACGTTCGAGCTCATGTTCTGTACCTCCGACGAGGACGGTGACAACGATGACGATGACCCGATATGCTTGAGCCACTGGGTTCAGCATGCCCTGGAGTGCAAGGTTCGGATGGTCCGGCTTGAGAACGTAAAAGTATAGGTTGGTGGCTTTGAGCTGGAGAACCGCCCTCTCACGTCCCAGCACTTGACGAGGTTGGAGCTCGAGGGTCTAGCTCTCGAGTTGAAGAATAGTTTCTGTCTGTGACTTCTCGGGTTGTCCCATCTAGGGATTGAGAGCCATGTGAATTGTGGGATGCCGACAAGGTCTCGCCCGAGTCCCCGAAACACTTGAATATCTCTGAAGACACCAACACTGTTGTTCATGCCCCAAGCGCGTCGCCGTACACCTCGCATCCAACGACGCGACGCGGAGCTCACGCACGAGAGACACCGACCCGGCTCGCGCACGCAGAACAGACTCGGCTCACGCACGCGAGAACGGACTCGGCTCTGGCGCTGGCGGCGCTACCCCGCTCGGCTTCTTTCATCCCTAGGGTTTTCTGCACCTCGTTCAGAGCTTCTTCCCCGCCACCCGCGCCCGACCAGTTCTTGTGACGGCGCCGTGGACGAGACGTACGACACCAAGATCAAGATCGAGGAGGCGCTGGAGGGGTCGGCCATGGCCATCGGGTACAAGCCCGTGGAGCCGTCCGCCGCCGCGGAGCGTGGCCGTCCCTGGCGGGGTCGCCGAGCAGGCGCAGGAAGGCGGCGAGTGCAGTGAATCGCAACTGGGCGATGGCTAGATAGGACGATCGTCGTATCATAAACTACCTTATCATTCAGGAGCTGAGCTCTGAAAACTTCTACCGGCACACAGAGGAGCGAGATGATGGCAGCTATTTTTCAGCTTTTCAATCAGTCTTCTTCACAAGGCTACAACACCAAATTGCATCTGAATTCCTTTTTTTTAAAAAAGAAGTTACTATAAAAGATTTGCCGAGCGCCACTAGTAATCTAGTATGGTTCAGACTTCAGAGTTGTGTTGTTGCAGCATCTAGCATAGTTGCCAGGATCGTCACCATCGGCCAAACAGAAACAACTGAAGGGCTGAATTTGGTGTGCTGAACATTTCCCTGATTGAGTTTCATCTCCCTCCACTCCAAGTAAACGCATCATAACGATCGATGATCGTTCAACGGTGTCTACAAGTGAGCAAGGCCATGCGCCAACTTTCTGAACTGAAAGCAACTGTTAGGGCAGGCTTCTACTGAACGATTGCCATGCGCTGTTGCTGTCAGGGAAATTCAGGCGGATATCCTGAACTGCCCAGAAGCTCCAGAACCTAAAAATTCGTCGAGTTCTTTCCGGTGTCTCGTGGGATTTCCCCTGATGCGATGCGATGCCCAAGTGAACGAGAGTCGAGCGGATGCGCTGCGCTGCGCCAGGAGCCGAGCGGGGGAGCGGCGCCAGGAGCCGAGTCCGTGGAGCGTGCGTGAGCCGAGTCGCGTGCGGAGCTAGGCGTGGAGCCAAGCGGACGGGGCGTGGAGCGTGCGGAGCCGCCTACTGGAGCGCGCGTCGTTGGATGCGAGGTGTACGGCGATGCGCTTGGGGGGCGCACCCTGGCTCGGGTGCGCCAGGGGCGTACTGAATTTTTTTCCTTTTTACTCAATGACTGCTGGTGTGTGGCACCTGACTTTCGGGCCTTGCATGCATTCTCAAGTATTCACCCGTTCTGGAGAATCTCACTCTTCACCTTTTTTTTTCCAAGGTATACAGCTTTCTTTCCAGAATGGATGGGTGCTGCTTTGTTGAAGCAATTATACACTATCGATTAACATTGGTAAAAATGCCTATGTTTACTACAGGGACCTAAACATAAAATGTAAACGATTGGAAGGTGCAATTGCGATTTAGAGGTTTTCTTGACATGCATGAGAAGGTCTTTTTTTATCAAAATGTCCAGAGGCTATCCTATAGCCGCAGGTCGAGTTTTTTTATAGGAAGGTGCAATCCAACTGATAGGGCAGCTGCAATATCAGAACACCTCAAGGTAGTTGAAGTCAAATGTAAAGTAGTTGGTGGGCGAGAAAATTATGAAATTTCTATGTACATTTAACATGTCAGAAAATTAGTGAAACTCTTGATGCGTTCTATTACTTGAAATTTACCTTCTTATGTGGAAAATGAAACAAGCAGTGAATATAAGTTTGTTTAAGGAAAAAGATCGAAACTTTCAGGTATCAATTAATGGATAAATGCTGCTTGTGGCGATATGATGGTGGTGTGGGGCTGGGAACAAAAGGAAGCACAATCTAATCCATTTTATTCCATGCATTGTCCAGAAAGTTGAAGTTATTAATCTTGACATGTTGATTAGTTCTGAACACTAGCACTGATATCTGAATTGAGTTATTCTGAGCAACTATAATATAATATGTTGTCTTACTAATTAACTTTACGCAGAAACAGAAATGTCTGCATCTACAAGATATAAGCAGGAACATGATAGATTGTCTTGTCAAGTACAAGTTCTATTCATTACTTTTTTCTTTTCAGCGCTCACTATATACAAGCTGGTAAATGGCCTCGATCAACATGTTTGTTTGTAAGATCCCCTTTTGAACTTGTGTCCTCTTCATTTGTTCAATGACTTTCCAGCATTACTCCATATTTCCGTGGCATGTAAATATCCCCTTGTAGTAATATCTTTTGCATTTGGAGTTGATTATATGGATGAGCATTGTCTTGATCACGCTCCTTGACACCATTGGACCACCACCACGTAATCGCTCCTGCCATTTTCTTTGTTATTACTTTGAAACTTGTTGGGTTAAACCTTTTGGATTGGCATGTAGTGCAGACACACATTATCACTGTTATTTTACATGTCATGCCATGCAAATACAACAACATCCATGGTTAATCTGGTAAGTGCTACTGACCACAAACTGCAGCTAGAGCACCCTACTCCACAACGAAACACATCAGAGCCCCAAATGCCAGTTGTTACTATTCAAATTGACATGACTTACAAATACAAAGTTTGTGAAGTCTGACAATGAAATGGCTCTAATCTAGAAACCTTAAAGCCCCTCTATATATGTAGAATTTGTATCTGTAAAGAGTCCTCAATTAATATCTCATATATTCTCTTTCACCTCACATGAATTATGGCATGTTTGCTTCGAGTCCGGCGTTGGATTTCTTCAGCCTGGAGCTGGATGGTGCTGCCTGGCGGCATCTTGCTGCCTCGACATGCAGGTGCCTTTTCCCCTCCCTCCAAAATAACCACGTTATAAATCTAGCTTGGCGTACACGTTAAGAGACACACACGAGGTTTTGACAACTAAATGACAAATTTATTGTGCATTCTTTTGACGCCCACGTTAATATGCCGCATAAGGTTCCGACAACTAACGATAGGTTTGTTACACGCCACCTAATATATACCCACTCATGCCGCCTCCAACCATGTCACCTAGACCCCCCAACTGGTGGCACCCTTGCCATTTCGCCTCACCGCTCGCCACCCCCCTCCGCCATCGCCGCCATGATGACCATCGCCGAGATCATACCTTAAATCCGCAGCGGCCTCGGCAAGAGCAACACCCGGCACTCCAGAATCCCTGAACCTAACTGTAATATTGTGTCCTCCTCCTCTTAGCTGTTCTCATCTTCCTTCCGACCTCGTCGCAACAAAAACGTGAGTGAGTGATTTGTGTGAAATTGGAATCCCCATGGCCGACGGCAGACCCATGGCCATCTGCCAACAACCCATCTCAAAGCTGACCGGTGACCGGCAGCGCCGGCCGGTCAGCAATGGCCTGGACTGCACCATTCAATCCGGCCCACCAGATGGAAAGTTACTGGTTCCTTCCTTTTGTCGCGTCACTAACCCTAATCCCTGAAATGCGACCCGGCCATTCCTCACTGGCTCACTCTTCCCCGCCGCAAACCCTAGCCCTCGTCTCTCCCAGCCTCCGCCGCCTTTTCGCCGGCAAGCCGCAGTCTTCGCCGGGTTTCCTCGATCGTAGGCCTTGGGTGGGGGATGGGATCCGGAATCTGGCGGTGAGATGCCAGACGCGGCGGCGGCGGGCGGCCAGGCGCTCCCGGATGACGTCGTCAGGGAGATACCTCGCGCGGATCTCCGACGTGGCGACGCTCTTCCGATGCGCCGTCGTGTGCAAGTCGTGGTGCGGCCTCGTGGCCGACCCCGCCGCCCTCGCCGGCCGCCGCTGGCCCGACGCTGAGGGTGAGGGCAGCTCGTTCCCCGGCCCTCTCCTCGGTTTCTTCGTCCAGCGCCACCGGCTAGTCGTCAACGCGCAGAGGAAGGTCTCCAGGCTCTTCCCACCCGCGCGCCGGCCTTCGTCCCGGCGCTGGGCTCGGCGCTCGGCCAGGGGCGCTCGGCCTGTGCGTCTGCAACCTGCTCACCGGCAGGACCGACTTCCTCCCGCCGCTTGACGCCGCCTGCTTCGACGGCGAGGGCGTCAGGGGGTACGCGCTCCTCACGGCCGCCGACCACGGCGCCGGCCCGCACCGCGTGGCGGATGGCTACTCCACCTTCTTCCAGGTGATCCTCATCGGCATCCATCATGACGACCGGAAAATGTACGTCCACAGATTCTCCTCCGCAGCCGCCGCCGCCGGATCGTCGTCCTCCGCCGCCGCAGCAGGACCGCGGAGTTGGAGGAACCCCATCTGCTGTTATCTCTTGATCCCTGACAATCTTGGGGGTCCCCGCGGAAGCCGCATCGCAGCCGTGAGCGGCGGCACCGCGCGCCGGCTCTTCCATAGAGCACTCAGCTTGTACACCCTCGACGTGAGCGCCACCACGGGCTGCGTCTGCGCGACCAGGCTCCCGCTCGACGGTCTCCCCTACGTCGTCCGGTGGGACCGCACCAATGTCTGGCTGTTCCGGAGCAGAGATGAAAAGCTTTCGCTTCTCTATCTGGAGAACAACCGGCTATACATCTGGACGCAGCAAGCTGCAGCAGATGAGGATGGCGCCATGGCCTGGCACCTCACTCAAGCAGTCCAGCTGGCGGCGGAGATGGGGCTGCTAGGCACGGAGTCACTGTCTGCGGTGTGCATCGGGGAGAAAAGCGGCGCTATGCTTGCGCTCTACTATTCAGACCCTGAGCATGCTTGCATGATCGATCTCAGTACCGGGGCGATGGCCGGGTTGGGAGGATGGAGGAGGTCGTTCAACTATATGACGGCTGTGCCCTGCGACGATATCAACTGGCCGGTGTTCTTCATGTCTCGCCTCGGTGGAAGGATGATGTAAGATTGTAACTTGTTTGCATTTCTTGGGGTATGCTACCCTTAAACTATATGCCTGCATGCATGCAAGACTAGTTCCGATGAAGAATTGAATGCTTGAAAGAGTTAAGCGGACGGATAAAATTATATGTTATGTATGAGTAGGGCATGCCTTACTGGGCCATGGGCTGCAGTGCCGCACAGGCAATTGTGGCCGTGTGCCTCCGCCTTTGGGGATTGGATAGGTGATATAGATTAGGCAAGGATATCTTGATTGATGTTGTTTCTGTAAACCAAATCATACTAGCTCCTTACTTCTATATATACATGAGTCTTGTTTCTCTATAATCAATCCATTATTTTCCTGCCATACTTAGCTCTCATGGTATCCTTTTTTTAGATGAGTCCAAGTTAAACCATGATTGGTCTTCCGCTCCACCACGTGCCGCGGTCCTTGTAGCTTGGCAGGTAGAGAAGGAAATTTTCTGCGTGGTACGGTGTATCCTTTTTTGGCCAAAAGTACCATGTTAGAAATTTAGAATTGGAATTAAACATTATCTTATTTTGACTTCTATACTAGCATTGCACCGTAAGCCTTTTTACACGAATGGTTCTAGATCAGTCGTGATCAGGATGAAATCCTCGTTAAACTAATCCCACCTGTCCTTTCGACAATCTCCATTTGCCTCGGCAGTTGGCACCAGATGTGTATAAGAGACAGTAATAGTTTCTATGCA
>OAMR01000462.1:121864-151492 GCA_900205405.1 Echinochloa crus-galli | reverse complement strand
ACGGTCTCCCCTACGTCGTCCGGTGGGACCGCACCGATGTCTGGCTGTTCCGGAGCAGAGATGAAAAGCTTTCGCTTCTCTATCTGGAGAACAACCGGCTATACATCTGGACGCAGCAAGCTGCAGCAGATGAGGATGGCGCCATGGCCTGGCACCTCACTCAAGCAGTCCAGCTGGCGGCGGAGATGGGGCTGCTAGGCACGGAGTCACTGTCTGCGGTGTGCATCGGGGAGAAAAGCGGCGCTATGCTTGCGCTCTACTATTCAGACCCTGAGCATGCTTGCATGATCGATCTCAGTACCGGGGCGATGGCCGGGTTGGGAGGATGGAGGAGGTCGTTCAACTATATGACGGCTGTGCCCTGCGACGATATCAACTGGCCGGTGTTCTTCATGTCTCGCCTCGGTGGAAGGATGATGTAAGATTGTAACTTGTTTGCATTTCTTGGGGTATGCTACCCTTAAACTATATGCCTGCATGCATGCAAGACTAGTTCCGATGAAGAATTGAATGCTTGAAAGAGTTAAGCGGACGGATAAAATTATATGTTATGTATGAGTAGGGCATGCCTTACTGGGCCATGGGCTGCAGTGCCGCACAGGCAATTGTGGCCGTGTGCCTCCGCCTTTGGGGATTGGATAGGTGATATAGATTAGGCAAGGATATCTTGATTGATGTTGTTTCTGTAAACCAAATCATACTAGCTCCTTACTTCTATATATACATGAGTCTTGTTTCTCTATAATCAATCCATTATTTTCCTGCCATACTTAGCTCTCATGGTATCCTTTTTTTAGATGAGTCCAAGTTAAACCATGATTGGTCTTCCGCTCCACCACGTGCCGCGGTCCTTGTAGCTTGGCAGGTAGAGAAGGAAATTTTCTGCGTGGTACGGTGTATCCTTTTTTGGCCAAAAGTACCATGTTAGAAATTTAGAATTGGAATTAAACATTATCTTATTTTGACTTCTATACTAGCATTGCACCGTAAGCCTTTTTACACGAATGGTTCTAGATCAGTCGTGATCAGGATGAAATCCTCGTTAAACTAATCCCACCTGTCCTTTCGACAATCTCCATTTGCCTCGGCAGTTGGCACCTCTTGCCTCACAACTAATCCCATCTACTAATCCATGTTGGTCAGCCTTATCTAATCCCATACTCTTGTTTTGCCTAAATTTGCTATGGTTGAAAGTGCTGGTTTAATTTCCTTCGATACAAAATAAATCGTCACTTTTGGCTAAGCTTTAATCGTGGCAATCTTAGGAACGAAACAGATAAGGCCACATAACATGGTGGATCTCACGCAGTGACACGACGGTAGAGATTACTGCTTAGTATCTGCTTCATTTCTCTAGCCTACTCCGTAGTAGATTAGAAAATCCATGGGTATTACCTTCTTTGTTTTTTTTTAAAAAGAAAAATCTGCAGCGGTCTTATCGAGATGGCCAGGCATCCAGCAGATGCGACGTCACTTTCGCCCGGCCGATCGAAAGCCGTTGGCACCGAAAAAAAACAAATTTTTTGCACGCCGTCCGCGGTCAGTTCGCGAGGAAAAGAGGAGAAACACCACCCACCTCACTGCAATCTGGACCCGGTCCACGCCCTATCCATACGCTCGTGAGCCCAGCCCCTGGTCCCCCGCTCCGCCTGCCGCCCGCGATCCGCTGCGGTGTGTACGCCGAGCGCACGCGGGAGGGCGGCGAGAGAGACGAGAAGGGAGCGTGCGTGCGTGACCCCGCCGCAAACGAGAGGGAGGAGGAGTCCACTCTCCGTAGAAGCAAGGGGCGGATGCGGATAGATATCCCCACGGCGACGAGCACAGCAAACTAGCGGCATCCTCGTCAGTCCCATCCATCCCATTCTCCAATCTCTCCCCGATTCGATTCGAGTCGAGTGACGCGGCCGCTCCAAATCGGATCGAATCGGGGGTTTGGATTTGGGTTTGGGGGGAAAGGGTAGTAGAGAGGCGAGGACATGGACCAGGTGCTCAACAAGGTGGGGAGCTACTGGTTCAGCAAGAGGGCCAGCAAGGAGATCGACTCCATCGGCGACGACCTCAGCGTAAGTCAGCCTGCCACCGGCGCCTCTTAGCAGCTCGGTTTCTCTTCACCTGCATTGCATCGAGGAGGAACGGAGGCTCTGGATCTGGGCGGTGGTTGTTGGGGATTTCTGATTCTTCGCTGAGGGGCTATTGTTAGAAGCGGACTGCGGGAACGAACTTGATTTTGGAAACGTCGTTCGCTTGAGCTCTGAGTACAACTTGGAGCAGTCCCGATCCGGTTCATCCTCTTTTTTTTTCTATTTTTATTTACGGCAGCGGGTATCGGCGTTGATCATGCCACGGGTTATTTCGTTTCGGTGGATGCAGCACGATTTGCTTGCGGTTTTCAGGAAAAGAAATTAGGTGCACTGCGTTAAATCTTCACATGTAATGTAATGGTTGGTCCTCGAGTCCTCGATGGACTGGAGCTGTTCCTTAGAAAGCCATTGGCCCCACACCCCCATTGTGGCGATTAGAATTGAAAGCTTGGTTTCTTAGGCAGGATAGGAGTATAGCTGGCCGCTGGTGTCCTTGTCCATTTTGCAGGCGGCTCGTCTTTGATGAAGATTTTCATCATTGGCTCGGTCATATGCGGAGTTATGCCGTGCAGCCGGCACATCATCTGACTCATCCTATGGAGCACCAAAATCACCTTATTTGCACCGTTTTCATGTTTTTAGAATTGTTGTGGCCAGAAGCACCATAAGTGGAAAGGCAGAGCAATGAAATTCAGCTCATTGTGATCATAAAGAAGAGATGGGAGGAGGATTGCTCTGGCTGCTTAGGAAGTTGGGTTGGTCATAATATGTCAGGGTGGTGGCTGCATATTCATTCTACAGGTTCATTAGCAAAGAATCTGATTCTCTAGCTAATTGTATCGCTTAAAATGACACTACTCTGTATGATATATTTTACGTATGTCTTGCGAGTTGTCCATAGATTGAGTTGCTTATGATTTTCTCTTCTGTTGGTTAAGCATAATAACTTGTATTGTATCATGGCTCGTGTGAATCTGCCTATAGCACACAATACTTTGATGACTTAAGAATTGTGGAAGATTTGTATTATTAAAATTCTTATTTCAATAATATCTATTTGACATGTCATGGCTGCACGCAAGCATAGCCATATCATACTTTTTAATACTGCAAATTTTTGGTGGCTTAATGTAGTTTGACATTATGCATCACATATTGATATAAGTGTACTGTGTAAATAATTTTGTTTTCTGTTCGCCAATGTTCTATTTTGTATTTTCTAGTTCTGAGTTCTGACATTGAATTATTTACCATGAACCCAGTCCATCTCAAGCAGCATTGGAGGGTCAGCCAAATGGATGGTGAACAAAATCAAAGGTATTCCTTATTCCTATATCTGTTCTTTATCTTCTAATAGCAAAAGTGATGTGTAGCAGTTAGCAAATTGCTTAACACTTACTTGGTATATTGTATGGTGCACAATTGCTGCATGTTATCATTATTTTGAAGTTCAGTTTCAGTGTATTGGTAGTATGTGAGTCTGATGAAGTTATACCGATCAATGGAGGTTAGACAATAAAGGATCAAAATCGCACTTTTCTTCTCAATAACTAAATGTAGCTAGTCATATATTTGTTTTGTCATGAAAGGAAAAAAAAAGACAAATTGATACTCTACTGTTACTGTTAGAGCCATTATTTCTTATTAAAAAAATGAGATTGATAAACTGCAGAGGAATATCATGACCAGCCGTGACAATGAACCTGATATTTGGATATCTGATAATTCTGGAAGCCATGTATTGGTAATAGTTAGTTACTATAAATTAGGGAACAATAAGTAAGAAAACCCAAAATAATTCTGGGACTAATGTACCATGTTTCAGAGTGAACAAGCATATGAGCTTTCTTAATTGCTGTAGGTACCTGCTTTCTTATTTGCAACCATTGTTTGCATTGTTTTCTTGCTCAACTGTTCACGACACCTGTTCAGTTTATGGTGAATCTTTGTTTGCTCAAGTGCCAATCACACAGATATTTGAGGTGAAATTACTCATGCATTGGAGGCCTTGAGACAAAATTTTATCATATCTACTGATATGAGTGAAACGTGTTGTGGTCTCAGGGAAGCTGCAGAAAGCACTGCCAGACCTCCTCAAGGAATATGACATGCCCGCAGGCCTTTTCCCACGGGATGCGACTAACTACGAGTTCAATGAGGAGACAAAGAAGCTGACAGTGTACATCCCGTCAGCTTGCGACGTCGGGTACAAGGACTCGTCGGTCCTGCGGTTCTTCACCTGTGTGACAGGCTATCTCGAGAAGGGTAAATTTTCCGACATCGAGGGCTTGAAGACTAAAGTGCTGGTCTGGACCAAGGTAACCACCATCAAAACCGAGGGCTCGAAAGTCCATTTCACTGCTGGAGTCAAGAAGACCCGAAGCCGTGACGCCTATGATGTTGTCAGGGATGGTATCACCATAGATAAATTCTAGAGCATGCTTGGCATGAGACATATTATGTAATTAAATTATTCAGATGATGATTCTCCCTCTCTGCTGGCACAACAAAAAAATCTAAAATATGGTGTGGTACTGCCTATCCTTCATTGTCTAGAAATTGGATGTCTCATGTCATGATGTTTCTGTTCAAAATGTGGAGCTTGATTTCCCAGGGCTGATTGTCACTGGCAATGGTGTTATTGTGAAATTCCATTGAGCTGCACTCTGCTTTTACAAGGAACAGAAAATTCAAAAATTGTGATATCTTAGGATGCAAACACTTTGCACGTCTTTCCATCTCAATCCTGCATTTGGGCAACTATCTTGGCTACTCTCTGCGGCTAAATTCCTAAATCAAAGCAATTCGTCGGTACTAAAAACAATTGACTGCGTATATCTATACTACAAAGAGAATGAGATTTGAGAACATTTCTCACCAAGATTAGGCCCATCCCCCACCTATACCCACCTCACAAAAGGACCCACCTGTTAGCAACTAGGACGATGAAAAGAGGGAGGAACATTCTCAAGTGTTTTTTCCCCAAAACCTCGAAACTTTTTTCACTAATCCATCCCGCGCGTACCCACGTACCCGCCGGTCCCACAATCCCACAGCTGGGGCGCGCCGAGATCAAGACGACGTCCATCGTCTCCGACTCGCGCTCCGTCATCCTGTTCGAGGAGTTCGGCTTCCGGCGCGGCGGCCGCGCCGCCGTCACCGCCACCGTCGTCCCGTGGAAGGTCCCCGAGGGCTCCCAGATCCGCGCCGTGGACCCGACCCTGATGGGCTTCTTCCTCATCTCCAACTCCCTCTTCTACAAGATCAACAACGAGGACTACAAGGCTTGGCCTCCCCATCCCCCACCGCCGCCTCCTCCTCCCCCACCCTCTCCGGTGCCGGCCCACTCCTTCCTCCTCGCCGTCCTCCTCCCCGGGCGCGTACGCCTGCGACGCCGCCGCCGACGTGCAACCAAGCCCGCGCTGCTCCGTCGAGGCGAACCCCTTCCGCCTCTCCTCCTCCGCCGCCGCCGCTGCCGGGGGCATAAGAATTCTTGGTAGAACAGGAAGAAGGATCCATGGAATTCGTTGTGTGGTGAGTGATTTCAGCATTTGAACACAATGTTTTTTTATAGAAGCAAGCATTGTTCGACGTTCCTTGTGATGGCTTGTTTCCAGTCTCTTGAAATTTTACCAAGCACAGAGTAAAACTTGACTTTTACTTTAGTAATCATTTTAAAAATTGGGGATGGGTTGAAGACTTGAAGGTGATCTATTTAACAAAAATCATTTATCTATTTTTGTTCTTTTATTATAGATGTTTTTGAAGCAGAAGGCGGCGCCAGCGGCGAAGGCCATGCCGCCGCCCAAGGAGAACGCCAAGAAGGCCAAGAAGCAGCCGCCGCCCAAGAAGGCCGACAGCAGCAACAGTGGCTCGACGGGGGAGGAGGTATGCCATGATGCGTGTCTTTGTTTGTTTTGTTTCGGCGGCTGCATGTTTTGTTTCACATGCCACTTGCTTGCTGCTTTGAGATATATTCTTTTGAATGAATTTTTCATATTATTTCAACAATAAATTTCGTACATAGGTGCAAGCTTACTTACCAGTTCAAGTTATGTCCAATACACTTCCATTCACTGTATTGTCTGTTTAATACATGGATTCTTGTCAGGATTCCAGAGTCATGGATACATGCTGATAATTTGTGTGTTTTTCTTGTGCAGCTCTTTGTAAAAGGAAAAGTAAAGTTCTACACTTCTACTGACATCCATTGAAGAGGTGGTGGACAGTACCAAGATGGAATTTTTGGGTTACCCTACAAGGACAACAACCTAAACCACATTACTGGAATGGTGAGTTCAATATTTCTTTTCATTTATGTGTAGTCTGGGCCTATGGATATTGAGAAAAATAGGATATGTTGCAAGCATGATTATTTATCACCCGAGTTTCTACATATTTCAGCTTACATATGAAGGCCAAGGTAAGTACTCATTTCTGAATGGATATTTTGATATCAAAGTTTTTACATGTATAAGTGAAAATAGCATATCTTATTACTGTGATAGAGCACATGGAAACTACTGTTGGACTATGATTACGTATCCAAGAGGAATACCAATACTGTTGATAAATTTATTCATTTTAGCTAAAAGACTATCATTTAATGCTAGCTGTGAGAAGCTGCGTGTATAATTTTGACCCTTGTGCTCTTCCATTTGGTATGTCAAAGCCTTTTAGATTCCATATGGATTGTGTCACATTGTGCATTTTATCTTTACATGCTCACAAGTACCCAACAGAAAGCATCAAGAATTTAGTTCAAACTAGATATTTTTTACATTCTGTAGTAATTGCACTGCTGATTTTTTTCTAATTTATTAATCTCTGATCCAGATTTCGCTATCATCCATTATTTTGTTGCAAATGCATGAATTAGTATGGTAGGAGGTAAAAATCAGCAAGGACTCAGGTGGGTAGGAGCATGTGTGGGGAGCCTATGAAAAGAACTAGCTGAAGGGTTCAGCTAAAACAGAACTTTACAAAAGAAAAAGAATAATTGGACAATATTAGATGGACTGGTTTAGTTAGAGTATTCGGAGTCATCATTTATTCTAAAGGAAAAAGGATGGTATTTTGCTGGTGTAAGTCAAATTCCAAGTTTCCAACTCCTACATTCCTCCCTCTTCTATTTATTCCTATTGTTTTTTTTCTTTTTTATGGCAGCCGGATCCAATAATCCAACCAGAGTAATCATCAATACTACTACGGTCGATATCTCTTATACTGTTCTCATGATCTAGGACGTTCTTGGACTCTTCAGTTATTGTTATAGAATAATGCTCTGCGACCTGTACTGCTGTATAGGCATGTGATCTTAGATAAAAAGCTTAGGCACACAAGTTCTATTTAAATAACAGTTGGAGTAGCGTGTAGTAATAGTTTTTATGAGCTCTAACATAAGTTACCAAGTAATTAGAACTATATATGTATCCGTTTTTTCTCTCTCTGTTTTGCAGAGAGATGCAAGTTGCAAGTAAGCAGGCTTGATGTATTTACAAGTAACCATATATGTGGAATCATGAAGCTACTTACTTGCTTGTAGTATTATGTATATACTAGCTAAGAAGCCATATTAGTTTTGTTATGAAGCTATACTGCAAGTAAGTTTTTTCATTGTTCTTCCAAGAAGCTATTTATGTCGTTCTTCCAAGGAACCATATATCCTGCCTTTCTACTCTTATAAGCCATTATTTACTTCTGTGCGCTGTTCAGAACAAAATATAGAATTTATTTTGCTGTAAAATCTCACTTGAATGATTCCCAAAATTAAGAAGTGAATGCTTACTGTAAGCTTAGTTTTTTTAATCATAAAATGGTTAGACGATGCCCTAGCCTTCACTGGAATCAAATGGTAATATCACTATTGAAGCGTCCCCTCGAAAGAGAGAACTTAATGTGATACAAATACCAGTCCCAGGATGCTGGTTCACATTATTACAACAGATGGTTCAGTACATAAAAGGCATTACGGGGGACGGTAGCATTGTAGCGCTACTAAAAACAGAACTAGAGCTAAACTCCAGATAACAAGGTTGACAACAAAGAGGTCTTCATCAGAGCGGAACGACATGCGGCTTCAAGCGGGTGACCCTAACACACAGGCAAAGGTTGGGTGCAGGACGAACCCCCCCTAAACAACGTCCCCGGGGACACAGTCTGGGTCCTCCTCTGTAACAAATTAAGCAAGGGTGAGTACACACGTACTCAGCAAGCACAAACACATCCACGGAAGGAATATAACAGAAGTATGCTAGGAAATAATCAAGGACAGGTTCGAGGTTTATTTGCAATAAAGCTAACTTTTACACATGCAGGGGTTTATTTTATAAACAGACTTTCACAACAAATTTTATTAGTGGCATCAATAAACACAGTTGTTTGTCTCACAGCAGTTGCTTTTGTAAACACCAGATGATATAAATGGAGAGTATAACAGTAAAACAGTCCTAAGCATTTCTAGCCGTGACTAACATTCAAACAGAGCAATGTCATATTCAAACATTAATCTAGGTTGTCAAGGAAGTAGTCATAGCAATCTGTGGAATCATGAAGCTACTTACTTGCTTGTAGTATTATGTATATACTAGCTAAGAAGCCATATTAGTTTTGTTATGAAGCTATACTGCAAGTAAGTTTTTGTGTTGTTCTTCCAAGAAGCTATTTATGTCGTTCTTCCAAGGAACCATATATCCTGCCTTTCTACTCTTATAAGCCATTATTTACTTCTGTGCGCTGTTCAGAACAAAATATAGAATTTATTTTGCTGTAAAATCTCACTTGAGTGATTCCCAAAATTCAGAAGTGAATGCTTACTGTAAGCTTAGATTTTTTTTAATCACAAAATGGTTAGACGATGCCCTAGCCTTCACTGGAATCAAATGGTAATATCACTATTGACTCCATATGGATTGTGTCACATTGTGCATTTTATCTTTACATGCTCACAAGTACCCAACAGAAAGCATCAAGAATTTAGTTCAAACTAGATATTTTTTACATTCTGTAGTAATTGCACTGCTGATTTTTTTCTAATTTATTAATCTCTGATCCAGATTTCGCTATCATCCATTATTTTGTTGCAAATGCATGAATTAGTATGGTAGGAGGTAAAAATCAGCAAGGACTCAGGTGGGTAGGAGCATGTGTGGGGAGCCTATGAAAAGAACTAGCTGAAGGGTTCAGCTAAAACAGAACTTTACAAAAGAAAAAGAATAATTGGACAATATTAGATGGACTGGTTTAGTTAGAGTATTCGGAGTCATCATTTATTCTAAAGGAAAAAGGATGGTATTTTGCTGGTGTAAGTCAAATTCCAAGTTTCCAACTCCTACATTCCTCCCTCTTCTATTTATTCCTATTGTTTTTTTTCTTTTTTATGGCAGCCGGATCCAATAATCCAACCAGAGTAATCATCAATACTACTACGGTCGATATCTCTTATACTGTTCTCATGATCTAGGACGTTCTTGGACTCTTCAGTTATTGTTATAGAATAATGCTCTGCGACCTGTACTGCTGTATAGGCATGTGATCTTAGATAAAAAGCTTAGGCACACAAGTTCTATTTAAATAACAGTTGGAGTAGCGTGTAGTAATAGTTTTTATGAGCTCTAACATAAGTTACCAAGTAATTAGAACTATATATGTATCCGTTTTTTCTCTCTCTGTTTTGCAGAGAGATGCAAGTTGCAAGTAAGCAGGCTTGATGTATTTACAAGTAACCATATATGTGGAATCATGAAGCTACTTACTTGCTTGTAGTATTATGTATATACTAGCTAAGAAGCCATATTAGTTTTGTTATGAAGCTATACTGCAAGTAAGTTTTTGTGTTGTTCTTCCAAGAAGCTATTTATGTCGTTCTTCCAAGGAACCATATATCCTGCCTTTCTACTCTTATAAGCCATTATTTACTTCTGTGCGCTGTTCAGAACAAAATATAGAATTTATTTTGCTGTAAAATCTCACTTGAGTGATTCCCAAAATTCAGAAGTGAATGCTTACTGTAAGCTTAGATTTTTTTTAATCACAAAATGGTTAGACGATGCCCTAGCCTTCACTGGAATCAAATGGTAATATCACTATTGACTCCATATGGATTGTGTCACATTGTGCATTTTATCTTTACATGCTCACAAGTACCCAACAGAAAGCATCAAGAATTTAGTTCAAACTAGATATTTTTTACATTCTGTAGTAATTGCACTGCTGATTTTTTTCTAATTTATTAATCTCTGATCCAGATTTCGCTATCATCCATTATTTTGTTGCAAATGCATGAATTAGTATGGTAGGAGGTAAAAATCAGCAAGGACTCAGGTGGGTAGGAGCATGTGTGGGGAGCCTATGAAAAGAACTAGCTGAAGGGTTCAGCTAAAACAGAACTTTACAAAAGAAAAAGAATAATTGGACAATATTAGATGGACTGGTTTAGTTAGAGTATTCGGAGTCATCATTTATTCTAAAGGAAAAAGGATGGTATTTTGCTGGTGTAAGTCAAATTCCAAGTTTCCAACTCCTACATTCCTCCCTCTTCTATTTATTCCTATTGTTTTTTTTCTTTTTTATGGCAGCCGGATCCAATAATCCAACCAGAGTAATCATCAATACTACTACGGTCGATATCTCTTATACTGTTCTCATGATCTAGGACGTTCTTGGACTCTTCAGTTATTGTTATAGAATAATGCTCTGCGACCTGTACTGCTGTATAGGCATGTGATCTTAGATAAAAAGCTTAGGCACACAAGTTCTATTTAAATAACAGTTGGAGTAGCGTGTAGTAATAGTTTTTATGAGCTCTAACATAAGTTACCAAGTAATTAGAACTATATATGTATCCGTTTTTTCTCTCTCTGTTTTGCAGAGAGATGCAAGTTGCAAGTAAGCAGGCTTGATGTATTTACAAGTAACCATATATGTGGAATCATGAAGCTACTTACTTGCTTGTAGTATTATGTATATACTAGCTAAGAAGCCATATTAGTTTTGTTATGAAGCTATACTGCAAGTAAGTTTTTGTGTTGTTCTTCCAAGAAGCTATTTATGTCGTTCTTCCAAGGAACCATATATCCTGCCTTTTCTACTCTTATAAGCCATTATTTACTTCTGTGCGCTGTTCAGAACAAAATATAGAATTTATTTTGCTGTAAAATCTCACTTGAGTGATTCCCAAAATTCAGAAGTGAATGCTTACTGTAAGCTTAGATTTTTTTTAATCACAAAATGGTTAGACGATGCCCTAGCCTTCACTGGAATCAAATGGTAATATCACTATTGACTCCATATGGATTGTGTCACATTGTGCATTTTATCTTTATATGGTAAACCTATTCCATGATGCATTTCTTCTATCTATGGTAAACTGCACAAATGTAGGTTTCACTCTTGATTCAGTCCTGAAGGATTAACTGCACAAATGTTCATCACAAAATAGCAAACAGAGTGGACTATTAGAGGGGGATTTCTTATCTTGTTTAGCTCACTAGATCACTGGACCGACCAATCTCTATTCTGATCGAGCACCCTTTTAACTTGTATCACTGATTCAGATTAAGCAAATTAAATTGATATTATCTTGGAAATTTTAAGAGCAGTTCGCTGCAAAAAGAAAGTCACAAAGCATGCTTGGCATTAGAATTTCAAACAATTCATACGAGTAAATTCTAACTGTAGAAGTACAGGTAAAATTCATTATAACTGGTAGTTCTAAAATCCGTGTAATGCAATGATGTCCCAGTTTCAGTAACACTTTTTTTGGTTTGTTTTGTCTTTTCTTGCTGGTTGGCATGCAGTGCATGAAAGGCCACCTCTCCTGTTTGGACTGCTGCACATATGAGGGTCTTGCCGATAAGGGCACGAAGATACACAAGAATTTCTTAAGCATGCTAGAATTTATGTTTTTTCAAACTATGACATTATTCTGGATTTTCTGTATATGAAGGAATTCTGTGTTGGTTTTACTTTCCTTTTCTCCTGATTTTACATTCTTTTTTCTCTTGATTTTTTATGGCTCAGGTGAATATGGGAGGTGCAAGACGGTGAAGGTAAAAGAGGTAAAATATGTAGATAGGCTGAAATTCTAAATCAAGCAAAATCTATGTTAGTTTGTGACATTGTGTGTGCATATGGTGCCTGTTGCTCTCTAGCTCTTGGCTAAAAAATACTTTATTATGCAACAACCAAATTCTTTGAACTATAGAGTAAGTTTGAGGTTAACTTTGAGATTACTGAAGAGAAACTTGAATGCCTAGGACCTCTGTGCTTCCTGCATATATAGAACGTCTTTTAAAATATTTGGCATGTTCACATGTATCTATATAAATCCTCTTTCAAACTTATGGCCTTATACTGCATAGTAGCAACCCATCAGGTTCTAACTATTACTTTCGCATTGGTCTATACTTCTGTTCATTTACACCACTAATCAAAACAATGAGCCTATACCACTAGAGGTTCAGAGTGGTTTACACTGTTTGTTTTGAGTTTATGCTAGAAAGCAAGGATTGATTAATTCTGCTGGCACAAGTGCGTGATAGCCTGAGTTGTGGTGCAGTTGAGTTGGGTTTAATACAGGTCCTGTTTACATCTAGATATAATTTTCTGTTGGTGATATGTTATTCTGAAGGTACTTAAAATGTATTCGGAGTCATCATTTATTCTAAAGGAAAAAGGATGGTATTTTGCTGGTGTAAGTCAAATTCCAAGTTTCCAACTCCTACATTCCTCCCTCTTCTATTTATTCCTATTGTTTTTTTTCTTTTTTATGGCAGCCGGATCCAATAATCCAACCAGAGTAATCATCAATACTACTACGGTCGATATCTCTTATACTGTTCTCATGATCTAGGACGTTCTTGGACTCTTCAGTTATTGTTATAGAATAATGCTCTGCGACCTGTACTGCTGTATAGGCATGTGATCTTAGATAAAAAGCTTAGGCACACAAGTTCTATTTAAATAACAGTTGGAGTAGCGTGTAGTAATAGTTTTTATGAGCTCTAACATAAGTTACCAAGTAATTAGAACTATATATGTATCCGTTTTTTCTCTCTCTGTTTTGCAGAGAGATGCAAGTTGCAAGTAAGCAGGCTTGATGTATTTACAAGTAACCATATATGTGGAATCATGAAGCTACTTACTTGCTTGTAGTATTATGTATATACTAGCTAAGAAGCCATATTAGTTTTGTTATGAAGCTATACTGCAAGTAAGTTTTTGTGTTGTTCTTCCAAGAAGCTATTTATGTCGTTCTTCCAAGGAACCATATATCCTGCCTTTCTACTCTTATAAGCCATTATTTACTTCTGTGCGCTGTTCAGAACAAAATATAGAATTTATTTTGCTGTAAAATCTCACTTGAGTGATTCCCAAAATTCAGAAGTGAATGCTTACTGTAAGCTTAGATTTTTTTTAATCACAAAATGGTTAGACGATGCCCTAGCCTTCACTGGAATCAAATGGTAATATCACTATTGACTCCATATGGATTGTGTCACATTGTGCATTTTATCTTTACATGCTCACAAGTACCCAACAGAAAGCATCAAGAATTTAGTTCAAACTAGATATTTTTTACATTCTGTAGTAATTGCACTGCTGATTTTTTTCTAATTTATTAATCTCTGATCCAGATTTCGCTATCATCCATTATTTTGTTGCAAATGCATGAATTAGTATGGTAGGAGGTAAAAATCAGCAAGGACTCAGGTGGGTAGGAGCATGTGTGGGGAGCCTATGAAAAGAACTAGCTGAAGGGTTCAGCTAAAACAGAACTTTACAAAAGAAAAAGAATAATTGGACAATATTAGATGGACTGGTTTAGTTAGAGTATTCGGAGTCATCATTTATTCTAAAGGAAAAAGGATGGTATTTTGCTGGTGTAAGTCAAATTCCAAGTTTCCAACTCCTACATTCCTCCCTCTTCTATTTATTCCTATTGTTTTTTTTCTTTTTTATGGCAGCCGGATCCAATAATCCAACCAGAGTAATCATCAATACTACTACGGTCGATATCTCTTATACTGTTCTCATGATCTAGGACGTTCTTGGACTCTTCAGTTATTGTTATAGAATAATGCTCTGCGACCTGTACTGCTGTATAGGCATGTGATCTTAGATAAAAAGCTTAGGCACACAAGTTCTATTTAAATAACAGTTGGAGTAGCGTGTAGTAATAGTTTTTATGAGCTCTAACATAAGTTACCAAGTAATTAGAACTATATATGTATCCGTTTTTTCTCTCTCTGTTTTGCAGAGAGATGCAAGTTGCAAGTAAGCAGGCTTGATGTATTTACAAGTAACCATATATGTGGAATCATGAAGCTACTTACTTGCTTGTAGTATTATGTATATACTAGCTAAGAAGCCATATTAGTTTTGTTATGAAGCTATACTGCAAGTAAGTTTTTGTGTTGTTCTTCCAAGAAGCTATTTATGTCGTTCTTCCAAGGAACCATATATCCTGCCTTTTCTACTCTTATAAGCCATTATTTACTTCTGTGCGCTGTTCAGAACAAAATATAGAATTTATTTTGCTGTAAAATCTCACTTGAGTGATTCCCAAAATTCAGAAGTGAATGCTTACTGTAAGCTTAGATTTTTTTTAATCACAAAATGGTTAGACGATGCCCTAGCCTTCACTGGAATCAAATGGTAATATCACTATTGACTCCATATGGATTGTGTCACATTGTGCATTTTATCTTTATATGGTAAACCTATTCCATGATGCATTTCTTCTATCTATGGTAAACTGCACAAATGTAGGTTTCACTCTTGATTCAGTCCTGAAGGTTTAACTGCACAAATGTTCATCACAAAATAGCAAACAAAGTGGACTATTAGAGGGGGATTTCTTATCTTGTTTAGCTCACTAGATCACTGGACCGACCAATCTCTATTCTGATCGAGCACCCTTTTAACTTGTATCACTGATTCAGATTAAGCAAATTAAATTGATATTATCTTGGAAATTTTAAGAGCAGTTCGCTGCAAAAAGAAAGTCACAAAGCATGCTTGGCATTAGAATTTCAAACAATTCATACGAGTAAATTCTAACTGTAGAAGTACAGGTAAAATTCATTATAACTGGTAGTTCTAAAATCCGTGTAATGCAATGATGTCCCAGTTTCAGTAACACTTTTTTTGGTTTGTTTTGTCTTTTCTTGCTGGTTGGCATGCAGTGCATGAAAGGCCACCTCTCCTGTTTGGACTGCTGCACATATGAGGGTCTTGCCGATAAGGGCACGAAGATACACAAGAATTTCTTAAGCATGCTAGAATTTATGTTTTTTCAAACTATGACATTATTCTGGATTTTGCTGACATCATAAGTGTTTATTGCAAGTAATTAAATTATGTCCTTTCTCCTCTAGGAAAGTGCTCCTGGACTTGAAGCAAAGCATGGAAATCTAGCACCAGCAATCCAGCATATACAAAGGTAAGTTTTGTTTGGTTATGTCAACCTGTAGCTTACTGTATTAGTCTTAGTTTCCTTTTCTCTTGGTTTTACTTTCTTTTTTCTCTTGATTTTTTATGGTTCAGGTGGATGTGGGAGGTGCAAAACGGTGAACGTGAAAGAGGTGAAAATTTCTTTTTCTGTATATGAAGGAATTCTGTGTTGGTTTTACTTTCCTTTTCTCCTGATTTTGCATTCTTTTTTCTCTTGATTTTTTATGGCTCAGGTGAATATGGGAGGTGCAAGACGGTGAAGGTAAAAGAGGTAAAATATGTAGATAGGCTGAAATTCTAAATCAAGCAAAATCTATGTTAGTTTGTGACATTGTGTGTGCATATGGTGCCTGTTGCTCTCTAGCTTTCGGCTAAAAAGTACTTCATTATGCAGCAACCAAATTCTTTGAACTATAGAGTAAGTTTGAGGTTAACTTTGAGATTATTGAAGAGAAACTTGAATGCCTAGGACCTCTGTGCTTCCTGCATATATAGAAAGTCTTTTAAAATATTTGGCATGTTCACATGTATCTATATAAATCCTCTTTCAAACTTATGGCCTTATACTGCATAGTAGCAACCCATCAGGTTCTAACTATTACTTTCGCATTGGTCTATACTTCTGTTCATTTACACCACTAATCAAAACAATGAGCCTATACCACTAGAGGTTCAGAGTGGTTTACACTGTTTGTTTTGAGTTTATGCTAGATAAAGCAAGGATTGATTAATTCTGCTGGCACAAGTGCATGATAGCCTGAGTTGTGGTGCAGTTGAGTTGGGTTTAATACAGGTCCTGTTTACATCTAGATATAATTTTCTGTTGGTGATATGTTATTCTGAAGGTACTTAAAATATTATTGTATTTGATGGTTAATTACTACCTTTGCACCGTGAATACTTACAGGAGTCAATGTATTCCATTTAGACAACATGATCTCAATACAACATGTTTATAGGAAAGCTGGTTCATGACTGATATTTTGTATCCTTTTAATCTCACTTTTTTTTGGAGGATATATAAGCAGTTGTAATAGGCCGAACATGGTACAGGACCCAGCCACCCGTATAGCAATTATTGTATTCTTGCCATGATCGCGACACTTATAAGGATGGATCAACAACTATGGAAAGTTGATTAGCATTGTAATTAGCTCCCAGATAATTATTGTATAACTGATAATATGTAAATTAGAATATATATCCTTTTCTAGATTAAATTGGAGGTGTATATGTTCTTCTTCATCTAAGAATAAGTGTGGATCATGAATATTTTTATAGTGTAATGAGGCTTAATTATATTTTTGATATCTGAATTTGAATTTTTTATTATTATATTTTTAAATGCTCCCCGCATGGAATGGGCACTCTATTTGCTATGTATTTTGAGGCTCTTGATTTGGATAAGAGTTTTACTCCTTATCAATCGACTAAGATCTTTATACGTCATTCACCCCAATTTTGTATGATAAATTAAATGGGAAGGAAAGTTTGGGAGTGGGGTGGGATGGTTTATGGTAAGTTCGTATTTGCTACCTCTTTTAAAACACGTGCCTGTGGCACGTGTATGGCTACTAGTATTAAAAAGAAAAGAAACATAGTTTCTGACTCATGGTCACCATCCTTTGAATGGATTCCGGGAAGGTGATCTACAGCGGAAGAAGTACATTTCGTTGGTCAGCACGATATACAGTTCAGGAAGAAGTACATCCTTCATAACAAGGTCTGCACATGACTTATGAAGAAACCAAACTTAAGATTAAACCTATTGGATTAAACTGAACAGAACGGATTATCTTGCAATTGTTTCTGTCATGTGCAGTATACCAGAATGAATTGGTTCAAGATTTATGCATATACCACCACTTTTGATGCTTCAACATTCGCAATTTGCAAATATATAAGGTGTTCCAATCTAGATGTTTACCGGATTGGCCACATAACTGGAGAAAGCTTCATACAAAATTCGACAAGTCCTTAGCTGCATTCCAACAAAATCTATTTAACAAAATGCTAAAATTAGGTATCCATCTATGAACACGATGCATATGGAATCGCGATCTTTCAAATTCCATTTGCTTCTTGGAGCGGTCGTTGGCTGTAAAGATTGTGAGCAGCATCAATCAATTGCATTGTTAAAGGACGCATCTTGGAGCGGCCGCAGAAGGCTCTACGGCAGCCGCGTCGTCGGCTGCGAGGCAGGGGCCAGCCGGAAGCTTGTCGGCGCGCCGCCGCACTTCGTCCCTGAGCCGGTGGAGCGCCCTGGCGAACTCCGGCAGCTCCTCCACCCCGAGCGCCTCCACGTCCGCCTCCCACCAGAACCGTCCCGCGGCGGCCCGGAGCACCTTCTCCCCGACGGCGTGCATCCGCGCCTTCTCCCCGGCCACGCGCTCCCTGGTCTCCTTGAGCCGCCGCGACGTCGCCTCCACCGCCTCGCTGTGGCGGCAAGGCGATCTTGATGGGCCTCCGCCCCTTGCTCGTCCTCCCGGTCCTAGTCCCGCGCGGCGCCGCCATTGCCGCCGCCGCGCGCGCTTTCTTGGTTTCTTTGGTCACCTGCCGGCGCGGCGCGCGCGCTCTGCCTTGCTCGCTCAATCAAGAAGGCAACTGCTGCTACGAAGGGATTGCTGTTGGGCGGCGGGGCGTGTATTTGTAGGGAGGGAAAGGTCCCAACAATGGAGGCTCGGCGGAAGGAGCGTGGCAACTTCTCGAGGCGGTGCGGTCGGATCCGAATGCAACACGAACTAACTAGCAATGATTTCAATCTGACGCCGGGCAATGGTTGGAATTTGATGCGGCCGGGAAGGGAATTAAGGCTTGGATCTTCTTGCATGCAAGGAAATACGTAGGAAATCAAATCATGGTGCTATTGTGTTTCCAAAAATAAGAAGAAATCAATGCAAGTAGCCGTTGTCCTGAATCAAGAAGCCGAGCTGGGCGGCGCGAAAGAGCTTCTTCGCCTGTGTCAAGGCCTCCAGGCTTGTTCGCGATGTGGATGCCCCGATGTGCCCGGATGCTAAATCTACGATCGACCGCGCGCAGCGCTCCACGCGCTCGACGCGTCGTCGGAAGCACACGTGACTGGACCCCACGAGCGGCTGTCATCCTTTCTCTTTCTCCTTCTTATTTTCTTTTTCCGTCCCCCTCTAAGGCATGTACAACGGTTCAGTCAGCTGCTGTCTATTTGACATATAGAGACAGCTAAACAGACAGCTTGTACAATGATCACTGTCTGCAAGGTAATTAATGCATCATTTGACACATACTAGCAGCCGCGGCACGTGTGTATATAGAGCTTTAGCTATTCTTAAATTTAGAGGCACATTATTTTTCGAGTTAGTTGGTCTTTTTTTATATGGAGAAAAACTCTTAAATATTTTGTCTATTAGCAATACGAGATAATTGTGTGCACGTGGGGAGTTAGGGACCCACCTGGCCGGAGGTGGGTACGCGCGGAACGTTGGGTGAAAAAAGTTTTGCGAAGAATTAACTAAAAGCGCCTCGAACATCAAGTTTTCCCACCTTTCCCACGTCCCCCACCCCAAAAAAAATCTGACAGGTGAGGTCTCTGTGAGAGGGTGGGGGTGGATTTTTTTGGTAGAAAACGTTTTCAATTCTTTAGGATCATTTTAGTGCCTGGAACATCAAGTTTTTCCCACCTTTCCCACGTCCCCTACCCAAAAAAATCTGACAGGTGGGGCCTCTGTGAGAGGGTAGGGGTGGGTTTTTTTAGAAAACGTTTTCAATTCTCTAGGATCCTTTTAGTATAGATAAACTCATGGTGATCGTACATAGCTTGATCTCTGTAGCCATTTTGTTGCTTACAAGAGAGAATGTGATATATTCAAATAATTATCACCAAATCCTCAACTGTACATACATCAGTTGGATCGATTTCTTCCTAATCAGGTTCCGGTTGTTCATGCACATCCTCTGTCTTCCTGCTCACCCTCCAGTTCTTCCTACGCATCTTCTAAATCTTCCTGCTCCGGTTCAACCTCCAGTGCTAGTGCAGTGCTCAGAGCAGGATCACCATTCACCAGGGCCTTCACCAGCCTACACGCAATCATCAATAGACAAAGAATGCTAAGTGGCAGGAATCCATTAGTCTTACAGGACACCTTCAAGACAGTATTTGCTCACATAACTTGCTCACCTTCAGGACACTACTTGCTCACAGCATTTGTTTCAATTGTTTCAAACATATCATTTCATCACCTGCAAGTTATGGATCATACAACACCAATATTGGACTTTACAATTCAGTGCAAGGTGTAGACTTTATACTAATGCAGAGTTCTAGCTTCCTAATAGAAACACTCTATTTTATCACAAACCTGCACATACAAGACCTGACTTGCTAGACAAGCTCATGAATAAAACAACTGTAAAAAAGACTAATCTTCAATTTATTTCCTGCATATGTCATCCATTTTATTTCTTCAGTCACATTTTTTCTTAACTAGCAATACGTCTTACTGAATATCATATCACTAAAGGTAGTGCCTATGCTTTTAACTGACCCATGAGATAAATACGAACTCAATATCATACTAGGTCCTGAATACCATTCTCGATTTGTAAATTGCATAATCTGGAGCATCTATATTGAGATAATTGCCAATGTTCAGATGTGGTAAACTACCAAAATACCAACTGAAGAATCAAATAGTTAGTATTGGACAGTCCCTTATGCACCCCTTGCTTGCTGACTAAATTAGAAAATTCCTATTGCCATCTAAATCAATCAATATGCAAGTTATAACTAAGATAAATTAGCATTGCACAAACTTGTGCACACAGAAGATCTTCAGAAAGGATGTTCAGTTTAGCAAGCATGGTCATCACTGTTCGTTTTTACAAATGTTTGGTGATCAGATTATCAAGCATGGTGATCACGAAGCATGTTCTTCTCTTCAGAAAACATGATTTGGCAATCACGGTGATCACTGAGCATAGTAACTAGCATCTAAAACATGACCACATAAGACACATGTGCTTTCTATTGGGAAACTACTGCAAATCTCTAGTTGTATGTGACTCCTGACCAAACAACCCAACCCCTGAATCAAAGCAAATGATTGAATGGCAAAGTCGTGTTTTTCTTATAGTACAATTCTAACACAGCAAGCTTGCGGAAATATATAGTACCTCTGCTCTGGCGACGCTGCAGCCCCTCCTGCGACCTGCTGCGCCTGCACAGGAGCTGTCGCAGCAGCTTCCCCGACGGCCTTCCGCAGCTGCGCCGCCGGCGCTGCCGACGCAACTCCCGCAGTCTTCCGCAGCTGTGCCGCCGGCGCTGCCGCAGCACCTCCCGTGGCCTTCCTCCGCATCTGCGCTGCAGCCGCAACCGCCACTTTCCGCTGCCGGGAAGCCACTGCCTTGAGCAGCTCTCACGCCGCCGCCGCTCCATGCTTATATATCTTGCTTCCTCATGATGGTCGTCGCTGCTTCTAGATAGGGTTGGATTTCAGGGGGGAGGGGCTATTTGAGCGGGGGAGGAGCTGATCTTGGCGCGCTGATTTTTAGCCAAGTGAGAAGCCTCCGCGCGCGGGCATCAGATCCCCATCGCCGTCGACGAGCTCCTCCCGATTCTACAACGCGCTTCACGAACCGTCGACTTGCGTTGGAGCACGCGACACGGTCGTAGACGAAGGAGACGACGGCCTCGCCTCGATTGAATCGCGTGGGGGGTTTTCTGCATAAGAGCAAGTATTGTGATGGACTTTAAGCCGGCGTATTCCTACGTGGAGGTGAGAGAAAGGAGGAGAAAGAAGCATGCGGGCGTCTCCCCACTCGCCCGCTCGACGCTGGCGTAGAAGCCTTGCGCTGCTGCTATTTGTGAAAAAAGCAACAGAGTATTGAATGTTCGCGGGGTCCACCATTTGCATGCGCCACCTCACCGGGCGTTAGAGCCGGCTGCCGGTGAAATTACTAATCTTGCTCTAAAAGTATTGCATGCCGATGGCAAACAACGACTCTTTGTACGTGCCCTAAGGGCATGTGCAGTCCACAGACGGCGGGTCGTCTATAGAACCTCGATTTTAACATACAGACAGATATATAGATAGTTCGTACAATCTGCAGACATAGAGGCCGTCTGTAAGCTGTTTAATGCTTTACATGCAGTCTAAGATCAACTATAAATATATTTGTATATACTATTGTGTGGCCACGTGACAAAAAATGCATCAAACATAAATAAGACAAACATTTTTAGCAGTATGTCTGAATGCTTGCCGCTCAATGTTGTGTTGTGATTTTGGTTGATGCCACGTGCTGAACAGAATGAAAGACACATCAAGCAACCACACAGGAGGTGGCCAAGATCCAGGCAGTAGAAAATCGAAAAAATATTGTGCCGTCCTCATCTCCTCTTCTCTCCGTTCGTGCCGCACCAAGAACCCAGCCGCCCGTCCGCCGGAAAAATTCTCGTCGTCGACCACTGGGCGGAGGGCTGTCGGGCCCCCTCCCTCTCCCCTGTTCCTCTCCACCCCTCTCCCCTGCGCCAGGCCAAGGCGCTCGCGGAGGTCGAGGCACGCCGGAGCGGAGCAGCTCGCCGAGGCGCTCGCCCAGCTCCCGTTCCCGGCCGGCCGCGCACCCGTGGGCGGGGAGGGCGCCGAGGGCGTCGCGTCAGCGCTGCGCCCGCGGCTCGAGAAGGCGCTCGCGGCCATGGGGTCGGCCGCTGGACGGGCGCTCGCCGGCCGCTGGACGGACGTCGGCTGCTCCGCCGACGGCCGCCGCGTCACCTCTCTCGCGCTGCCGTCGCTAGACCTGCGGGGCCTGCTCTCCGACCTCACCGAGCTCCGCGCGCTCGACCGCCGCCGCCCCGAAATCGTCCTTCCTCCGTGATGAGCCGGACATGGACGGCGAGAATAGCGCGGCGGCGAGGGAGGGAGTACGCACGCGTGGCGGATTCAGGCGGGGAAGGAGCGCGCGCGGATTCTGGCGGGGAGGAGCGCGCGGGGAGGAAGAGCGGGGGAGGAGCGCGTGCGGGAGGGAGTGGGGGGGACTGCTTTTTGGCGACGGAAGAGCGCGCGCGCGGGATCCAGCTGCGGCGGCGATATGAGGAGACGGCTTGTACAGCGCGTCGTCGCCGGCCGGTTCCTCCTCGGGGAACGGGAGCAAGCCGTCGCCTCCGGAGGCGACGCGAGCGGCGTCAACTGGAGCTGGCGGGGTGTTTTTTGCAAATAGATCATCTTACAGACGGGTCTTACAGTAGGGCTGTACATGCCCTAATTTCTCTCTCGTTTTTTCCGGTCAAAATATAGATGCATTGACGGAGCGGCTTGATTCGACGGCAGCAGATCCCACGCGAGCGAACGAATCCCACGCAGGCGGCAGCGGCCGGGCTGGCGTAAATTATTGTTTATAAATTATCCTCACAAATTATCTTTATAAGTTATTACGTCATTATTTTTCGTAAATTATTATTTTCATAAGTTATCTACATATTAATTCGCATGCTATTTTCATAAATTATCATTATAAGATTCATTTCACAAGTTATATTTATAAGATTGTTTTCTTAACTTATTTTGATAAGTTATCTCCATTAGTTATTTACGCTTTTTTTATAATTTTGTATGCATAATTTATTTGCACAAAACTTCTGCATATATTATCCAACAAATTATTTTTATGGTATCTCCACACATTAATTTACACAAATTAAATACATAAGTTGTTTCCAAACATTAACTTATCTTCATAAGTTATTATGATAAATTATTTTTTATTGTTGTTTTTCATAAGTTATACGCACAAGTTATTTTTATAAGTTTCTTTTGATAAGTTATCTTAAGAAGATTACTTTCACAAGTTATCTTAGTTCCATAAGTAATATGCATAAGTTATTTTATACAAACATTTTTCATAATTTGATATACATAAGTTCTTTCCATAAATTACCTACATATATTATTTTGAAATTTTATTTTTATGGGTATTTGCAATTTCTATAGTGCATAAGTTACTTCTAAACATTATAAGATATCCTCATAGGTTATCTTCATAAGTTATTATTATAAACTATTTTCTAAATTATCTGCATGTTATATCTTCACATTTTTTTCATAAGCAATCTTTATAAATTTATTTTCACAAGTTATCTTTATAAGATTATTTTAATAAGTTATCTTAATTCTATAAGTAATATGCATTAGTTATTTTACACAAGTTGTTGTTTTTATAATTTATTTTCCTTTTTTTCACAAGTTAAATTCACAAATTTCTACAAATTAACCATAAGTTATGTCCGAGCATTATAAGTTTTCCTCACAAGTTATCTTCATAAGTTATTAGGACATTATTTTTCGTAAGTTGTTGTTTCCATAATTTATATACGGAGTACGTACTATTCCGCATGTTTATTTTCATAAGTTGTCTGCACAAGTTATTTTCATAAGTTATCTACACAAGTTATTTTCATAAGTTATCTTGATAATTTATTCTCATAAGTTATTTTTCATAAGTTATCATTATAAGTTTCACTTGTAGAATTAGCATTGGGAAGATAATTTGATAAATTATGCGAATAATTTCATAAGTTATTTTACAAAATTTATCTAGATAAGCTATTTTGACAAAGCATAATTCATCTTCATAAGTTATTTGGAAAGTTGTTTTCATAAATTATTGATTTCATAAGTTATTTTCCAAAAATTGTCTTGATAAGGTATTTCCACAAAGTATAATTTATTGTGGAAAGTTTATTTGCACAAGTTATTTGATGAATTATTTTCACACATTATCTTTCACAAGTTATTTTGACAAGTTATGAGATTTTATAATAATTTATAATGGATCTACGTGTTATTTCCCTTGTTTATTTTTATAATTTATTTATATGCAAGTTTTGTTTCATAATTTAATTTTTTATGTTATCACAATAAGTTACTTTTAGAAAAAACAAATGTTTTCACAAGTTAACTTCATATTTTTTCCACAAATTATGTCTATAAATCATGCAGATAAGTTATCTACATATTATTTTCCCAATTTATCTTTATAATATTACTTTCATAAGTTATTTAATAAATTATCTTTAACAAGTTATTCTACGCTAGTGTGGTGAATTTCATGTAGTTGAGTGTTTGATCTTTGATTTTGACCAAGTTTGGTACGTCCATTGTATGTTTCGTCTCTCTTTTTTTTTCACTTTTCTTCATATCTTAGCTTCCGAAGATGAATAATGGTCTGGAGAAGATTCCATGTCAACACTGATGATTGGTGTAGTATATTTTCTTTTGGCGCTTCAACTATGCTAGGAACGGATTGTGTTGTAAGGATGACAGGAATATGTATGGACAAAGAATTTTTTGTATGAATTATTATGTGAGTTTGATCCACCATCAAAGAACAAGTCTAATTTTCAAGAAAATCATTTAACGGTTAGCATTTCAATGCTTATTATTAGTCTTTTGAAACTAAGTTTTATTTGGACTCCCCCACCCCCATTTATTTCACCCATTTCCCACATCCCGAATGATCGTTTTCCTTGAAAAGAGAGAAACATTACCCATGGCGCAAGAAAAGAGAATGTCAGGCATGAAAAAGTATGTCAAAAGAGAACTTACCTCAGGCTAGTCTCAGTGGGGTTTCATAATAGTTTCATGGCATTTAATGTGCTGACGTGGCAGAGGAGAGAGTGGAGAGTTTCATGGGATGCGAGAGAAATTTCATCACCATAAGGGCAGTCCCAACCCAATGACTAGGATGGTGTCCATAGAATTAAATGAGCTGCCACCTAGGACAAAAGATGACGTGGCAAGTGATTAACTGAAGAAAGAGAAGGAAACCGAGTCTTGCATGAGACATGATTTCTACACGATATCCAAGATAAGATGTGAGATGAGTAGCATTAAATTGAAATGTGAAAGGGTAGTGTTTGCATTGGGAGTGTAGTGTCTACTAGTAATTTCTTGATGACGTGGAGGCTATGAACATCAGGGTGATATGTTTTTTTGTAATTGAAAAACATATCACGAAAACTGGCATGTTCTCCGTACAAGTCATACTGCCCAGTCAGAACGTTGGATTAGATGAGTAACATAAAAAACTTTAGACAGAAAACACAAACATCATGATAGCAAAGCAGCCCCATTTTTATCAAATGGTTAAGGGAACAGTAGATCAATCAACACCCCCGGTTCTCTTACCCTCTATTGGAAGATTTCAAGGTACCTGTGTAAAACAAAAAAGAACATGTAATCAATTCAGAGTGGTCCTTATGAAATGGGAAATTGTTAAGCAAGCTCAAAATATGGATAACTGCCATAGATATCAATGATAAAATAAATCACTTGAACCAACATGTAAATTACCTACTTATTGCTACTACTACACAAAATGAGCCATGCTTTGCTTATTTCTTTATTTTCATTACAAGATCCTCGTGGTGTTTTAAGGTGGGACGTATGACGCTCAGGATATACTTTCCACGCAGTATCTGAGTTCAAAGTCAAAAGAGGCCACAACAACAAGCACATGCAACATACATAAGGGAAAGTGTGGCTTCTTTGAATAACCAAAAAATGGATTACCACTACATCAATCAAAATGAGCTGGGTATAGAATGGAAGCAAACAATATAGGTGTACGCATTCACTTAATAGGGGACGAAAAAACAGTACAATGCCACTAAAAATGATTTTATCCTGGTTCCGGCCTCGGGGCCGTACGTCCAGCAAGGTGTGCTCTTGGCACTATACTATCTTGCACCGGGGTGCTTGTAGTAGGGGGCTACAAGCTTGGCGGGAGAGGAGGTGAGGCCTCCAAGTCCCTGAGCGAGTGGGTGATTGAGGCAAGGTGCCAATATCGTGATGGATGTGTGTGTGTTCTATGTCTTGTTCGTCGTTGTCCCCCTTTGGGCCGGCGCCTTCTTCCTCCTTTATAGTCCAAGAAGGGAGGGTGGCGTACAAGGATGAGTACAAGTACAAGCACAGTACATGCTACAGGGGTGTGTATGGCACCGGGCGTGCCGTTGTCCTCGGTTCTGAACGGTGATTACGGCGGACTCCGGCTTCTTCGGGCGTCAAGGCCGTCCTCGGTCTTGTCCTGGAGCGGCTTCGAGGGGTAACAGGACTTTCGGCCAGGTCTTGGTCGTCGTCCGTACGCCTGCTCGAGGGTCTCCCACGTTCGCCCAGTCAGGGGAGGACGGGAGTTGGCGGCACAGTGACGGAATGATGACCTCTGCTGGTCACAGTGCACGGCGTGCTCGCCCCGTCGGGGGAATGGCAGGGAGTTGGTGAAGCGTCAGCACAGCGCGGGGGCAGGTGGTACAGTGGACCTGTCCGTGTCAGCGACGTGGAGCAGGGCGGAGTCCCATCCCCGTCCTTTGACTTGGGCACTTGGTAGGTCGCGGCATTAAATGCTGTTACCGGGCGGAGTGGCGGGGCACCACCACCGCGAATAGAGGGGTGACCTCGAGCGGGACGGAGTGGTCCATCCGCTCGAGGAGGTGTGTGGACCTCGAGCGAGGCGGACGCGGGGTCGCGCCCGCTCGAGGGGGTCGAAGACCCTCGAGCGAGGCGGAGATGCGGCCATTGTTGACGCAAAATCTGCAGTTCGCGCCAAGCACACAACAAGCCGAATCAGCTGGCTTCACACTTGGCTCGAGCGTTCGGTTCCTGGAAGCGTGCCAGTCAATTTTCCTGAAACTGACAAAGGAAGAAAAAATGTTTAGATAAAAAACCTGGAACGTGTCGGCCGGTACCAGACAGTTCCATATTTGCGGCTTACAAAGCCAATCTTGATCGATATATAGCTACGGGCAAGCTATCTATCAATAATCCATGCATTCGGCACGTATTCGGCAAAAGCACGTAAGAAAGATCTTTTGTCTCTTTATTACGTGTGGACGGGCGGATGCTGACGGTTTGTGGGGTCGGTCCCGGGCTTTCTGCGGGGATCAGTCCCTTTTTTGGCTTCGTAGGTTCTTCCGTGGGGGCACGCGAGCGCACCCGCGGGTGTAGCCCCCGAGCCTTAGCAGGAGTGTTCACACTCGTGCAAAGGCTTTTGATCCTTGCGAGTTGGATTTTAGGCTTCGAGGCTGCGCCATACCCAGGCTCGAGCTCCACGCTTGAGGGGTGTTGTGCTACCTGTGCGGGGAGCCCCCGAGCCCTTTGGCCTGGAAGGGTCGATCGGGTCATGCTTCCCGTCTTCATACGACCCTCGCGTCCCTTTCGGAGGGATGAGGGGTGAGATGCCCTGCGCCACCCTCGACCGGGTTCGCGGACGCGGCTGTCTCGTTCGCGGACCAAGCCCCGTTCGTTGCGGGTCGGCTCGTGGTCCGGAGACACGTCCATCAGCGAGCACTTGCAAAGGTTTGTTAGGCAGGGCTTGGTCCCGTTCGACCGGGGCCAAGGGCGCGAATGCTCTCCCTCGGTGGGATCCCTCTACTAACTGCCTTTATCTGGCCTCGAACACAACAGGGGCGTCCCCAGACTTCGCGTCCGGGGTAAAGTCATGATGAGCACGCCCGAATCGTCCCTGACTCTGTTGATCTGGAGCGCCTGTCGAACCCTTTCGAGGGCCAGGCTTCGTACTCCTGATCAGTAAGGCCTCGCAAAAAAGATGCCGCCTGTTCTCGAGCCCCTGGCGTCGAGGGGAGGCGGGTCGAGCGCGATTCGCGGATTCTGCCCGTTGGGGGAATCTCGAGGGCGGCCCATCAGGCTCCGCTGCCTTACCTTGGAAGGGAATCCTCCTCCACTAGTTTCTAGACATATGACATATGAGACTAATAATTATAAATATGAGAGCCACTACTTAGTAAAAACTATCAAAGCTTTTCGATCTAAAACTAATTTTATATTAATTTCCTACTAATTTGCTTTGATAGTTTTTTTATTAATTTTCTATTAATTCACTTTGATAACTTTTACTAAGTAGTTGCTCACCCGTTATTTATAATCTGTCTCTTATACACATCTAGATGTGTATAAGAGACAGTCTCTCATCGTCCCGCACCACCACACGCACCCTTCGTCTTCTTGCTTTGCTCGCACCACCATCATTGACCAGCTGTCGTTCCAAAGCGCCGCGTATAGCGAGGATCTCTTCATTGTTGTGCTCCTCATCAGATACGAAATCGACAGCGTCCATAGCTCCCATACGCCTTTGGTCATGAAGTCTCCTTCACCGTAGCAACGCATGGACATATTTGCTAGTTAAGAGAAAAAAAATACAAAATGAACAGAAAATAAAATGATTCAAACTTTTTTGCATTTTATTAATAAATATTTTTTACTAATAACTTGATAATGAAATTATTAATTCGCGTGTTGAATATTTTAATGAGAGAAATTTTGAAAAGTCTAAAATTCCTATATGTTTTTATTCTTATTTGTTTTTTAGTTCCTTGAGACAGACACTACACCAAATCAGAATTGTCTTGGCGGTGTGGAATTCCCTTGGCGGGCGAAATGAAACCTCCAAGAAATATCTTCCTTTCTTGGTGATTGCGGTTAATCGCCAAGCAAACATACATTTCTTGGCAGGTGACGCATACCACCAAGGTATATGCATGTTTTATTGGTTGTTCATTTTTTTTATCAACAAGTCACACTACAAGAATAACTCACATCCGCACCCTTTATATGCCTCGGTGCATTCAAGATCCGGTGCTAATGTAACGTTAGCACCGGGTGCAAAATTGAGGCACCCTCGGGAACCCTTTAGCACCGGTTGGTAACACCAACCGGTGCTAAAGGGTTTAGCACCGGTTGGTGTTACCAACCGGTGCTAAAGGGTTCCCGAGGGTGCCTCAATTTTGCACCCGGTGCTAACGTTACATTAGCACCGGATCTTGAATGCACCGAGGCATATAAAGGGTGCGGATGTGAGTTATTCTTGTAGTGTGACTTGTTGATAAAAAAAATGAACAACCAATAAAACATGCATATACCTTGGTGGTATGCGTCACCTGCCAAGAAATGTATGTTTGCTTGGCGATTAACCGCAATCACCAAGAAAGGAAGATATTTCTTGGAGGTTTCATTTCGCCCGCCAAGGGAATTCCACACCGCCAAGACAATTCTGATTTGGTGTAGTGCTGTCTCTTATACACATCTAGATGTGTATAAGAGACAGGCGC
>OAMR01000462.1:99305-119755 GCA_900205405.1 Echinochloa crus-galli | reverse complement strand
TACCCCCCTTCGCTGGAATCGTCGGAGTAGGTGAGGCAAAAGTCCGCGGCGGCCTGAAAGGAAGCGAAACCTTCGCGGTCGCGCAGCCCGGAGTAGTCCAGGTAGGTGGCAGCCTCGGCTCCGGCCACCGGTGAGGCGGCGGCCGTGCCACCGGTGAGGCAAGTTAATCCACCGCATGATACGACTTGTTTAAAATCACGCCACCAACCAAGAATAGATCAATCCACCGCATGATATACTCTAAACGTGGAAGGCTAGAAGCATTCATTATTTAAAACAAAGTTACGAACACGTTTTCACTCATTGAGGGACTGCCGAATACGGCTAGATAGCCGATTCGGGTTCCATGAAGAAGGAACAAGCTTCGTCGATGTTGATAGACCTATCAGATCGATTTCGAGCTCTAATCCACCGGATGATTAGTTCTAAAACGACCCAAAAACCTGCATCTACCGCATGATACCCGGCTCTGTCAAGATCCATACAAAACCAACGAGTTTGAACCCGCGACACGTGGCAATCTAGATCGACTCGGATTCGGCTATGTAGAGAGAACGTGATCATGCCTTGCAACGAGTCGAGACCGAACCTAACCGATCTAGATTGGGCAAAGAGAGTGTTGTATGAATTAAACATAAAGTAAAACCCAAATAACACAAGGTAACTTAATGAATCTATTAGATCTTTGCCAAAATCTAATAGAGCCGATAACTCGCTTCAAGCTAAACCTTAGCCTACCGCATGACTCATGATTTAACAAAGAAGCCTTCTCATACCAAGCTTAAATCCACCGCATGATACTAAGCACGGTAACAAGACTACTTGCATCATAATCTAAATCCACCGCATGATACTAGACATGATACAAGGTTGCCGGTACTTACGGAGGTCGACGGATCGATGGTTCCTCTCGAAGATTTCGACGACACGACTAAAGGACTCGAAAAGGTGGCGCAAGGCCGGTTTGTTGTATGATTGTTCGATTCGATGCCTATTACAATTGTCATGGGTTTATATTTATACCCAGACTTTGACATGATTCCTAATCGACTACGATTACAAAACGTTTATTTCCAAAGAAATACGTCGAAGTGCCGTATTCATCTCGCATTCTTTATCAATCGGCTCTTTCCTTGTATTCAATCCATGTCATCACGCGTTCCCGAATGCTTTCCATAGAGCAGCTCCTTGCCGAATCGGCGACGGACTCCCGACCGCAGAATGCCTTTGCCGAACGCCCTTGAAGACAAGCTTTCCTTTCCGAACGATATCTTTTACTAATCCCGGTCCACATGTCAATCTCTTTCTGGTGCCAAATTTTGGTGTTAACAGCCATGCCTGCCCGAGGGGGTCGAAGACCCTCGAGCGAGGCGGAGATGCGGCCATGCCTGCCGAGGGGGTCGAAGACCCTCGAGCGAGGCGGAGATGCGGCCATGCCTGCCGAGGGGGTCGAAGACCCTCGAGCGAGGCGGAGATGCGGCCATGCCTGCCGAGGGGGTCGAAGACCCTCGAGCGAGGCGGAGATGCGGCCATGCCTGCCGAGGGGGTCGAAGACCCTCGAGCGAGGCGGTCATGGCGTTCGCTCTTTGGGCCTTGAGGCGAATCAAGTCGGGACGGTCGTTTGGGCCGCGGTGAGCGGCTCCGGGCCGTGCCGCCCCGGGTGATTTTCTGCGCCGTCGGTGATTAGATGTTTTTTTAGGGTGATTATTCCCGGTGGCTAGGGGACCCCCTTGGGATGTCCCCGACAACTACATCAATCAAAATGAGCTGGGTATAGAATGGAAACAAACAATATAGGTGTACGCATTCACTTAAGATGGGACGAAAAAACAGTACAATGCCACTAAAAATGGTGGCAGAGTAGAAGCTACTGTAGCAGAAATAAAGATGAAGACAAAGCTAACAACAGTGAGTAATCTGCTTGTGTAAATTAGAGAATCATTATACTAACACCTAAACAACTCGATGCTTCTCAAAGAAGTATCATGTGATGCTTTTCATTCTTCTTGTAGTTCAGTTGCAACTTGTATTATAAGGCAGTTGGATAGTGCTTGCTAGTATGGCTCGTTTATATTTCTATGCAACAGACACAATGGTGAGTGCAGAGTGCACATGTGCAATTACATCTCTAACTGGCTTGGCATTTTTATAGTTTCTACATATTTTGGCAAGTTGCAGACACAGAAAAAATATGTGCGTTAGTAGTTAACTCACGTCAAGGTCCAGAAGCCATTTCAGTCTGTTGAACATTAACTTGCTGGAGTGGTATGCCATAACTACTCAAAATTTCCAAAGTTTGCCGAACCCGCCCATCAGCTCCTTCACATTTGATATCAACTATCTTAAGATGACTGCTTACAAATGATTGTTGTAATGGTTTGTAACTTATTTTAGTTTCCACTCGATCTTTTAGTACCTAAAGGAGACAAAAAGTTTACAAAGATCAGTCAACAATTGATGGGGCTAACATTCAATAACACACATACTCAAATATATAAGAAATATAATACCTTAGGAAGGTGGAGGACGAGCTTCTCCAAAATTGGTGAGTGTTGGATGAAGCTAGTTAATACATTAAGGTCACTAGCAACACCAGGACACCATTTACTAAGGAACAAAGTTTTTAACTTGTGAAATGTAGGGCGCAACTTTAAATCCCTGTTGACAATAAACTGGGCAGAGTGCAAAAGATCAAGGTCATATATGTGATTTGATAAATATGAGCACTATATGCACAGGAGAAGCCAGAAAAGCATCATGACGGTCATACAGAAGTTGAGATCTTTTATTTGTTTGATTGCATGGAAGGAAGCACAAACACATTACAGCTTGGCAGCTTGCATTAAACAAATAGTAATCATCACAAACTGCAAGTATAAGCAAACATACCACTGTTGAATCAACTGACAGCTCCAACTCTGTAACTTGAGATAAACCTTTCAAAAGCAAGGACTCACCACGCCGATCATCAGCACCTTCGTCAGAACAATAGCAACCAGAACATGTACGATCACCACAATCCCCATGGATGCTCTTAGAACATTCGTCTTCACAGTCATCTCTAGTAAGTCTGACAATCGCTGAAACTAACAATGGCATGTTTTCGAGCAGCGGAGTCCTACCGGTGAATTCACTTAACACCAGTGAAGTAAGACATGGCATACAAATCCTAGCACGAATGGAAGATGCTCCAAAGTCACAGCCTGTTATGCTGAGATGTTTCAAGAATGGGGATAACACATCCCCATAAATCTCGCAATCTTTCATCTTGAGGTCAACCAGAGCAGGACAGCCTGAGAAATCGAGAGTGCTCCTTTTTAAAGACACCCTTTCAAGATCCAATATTCTGAGGTGCTGGGAGATGATAGGCACATTCGGTAGTGGCAGATGCTGGACATAGTGTTCATCATAGATGCCATGGGTGGTGCGCAACGAGAGTACCCGAGCTTGGCACAGCAACGCGATCCGGAACCACATATTCACATTCATAAAATAGGTGGGCAAGAATGGCCCGAAACCAAAGTCACACTCATCGAGATTGAGATTGAATTTCTCCAATCGGCTGCCAGGGTGTCGGTATAGGAGCAGACTGTCAACGTACTGGATGAACATTCAGCATTGTCACAGTCCTTGACACCTGTGACGCACATGTAAGGGGCAGATTTCCAGAGGTCAAGCCAGCGCCGGGCGAGCAGAGACGTCAACACCACCTCGTGCATGGGGAGGAAGGACAGTACATGGTGGAGGACTTCGTCAGGGAGGGCGCTGATGCGGTCAGCCGCACTCGCCATGGCCACCTTATTGGTTTACCTCTGCACTACCAGGATGGGGATTAACGAGTTAAGCTAACTGAAAAAGGTTAAACTCTAAGAGCATCTCCAAGAGTGCCTAATAAGTCTTCCCAATAATTTGTTTTGTGAATAAAAGTGAAAAATAGCGCTCCAACAGTTGTCTAATCTTGTGCCCAATTTTTCCGCGTGCCCAAAACTAAAGCTACTTTGAGTCAAATTTGCGCCGCAACTCCGCACACCCAATCTGCCCGGTACGTCAATTTTCTGTTCGGCGAGAGAGTAGGCCGCGTGAGAAAAGAAAAGGAATCTGCATGACGGAAAAACGAGAAACAGACGGTAGCTTTCACATGAAAAAAATCAGTAGCCGGCCCCACAAATTAACGACATGGCAGGTATTCATTTTTTTCCAAACTAATTATTGGGAACTGTTGGAGGAGAAGATGTTTTTTACTCCCAATAATTTTTAGCAAGTTCCTAAAATCAACATTTTGGGACTCTATTTTTTAGTACTCTTGGAGATGCTCTAAGGTCACCATAGCACAAATATTTGTTCATGTCTGAGTCATGCCAATTAATTTGGAGAAACTGCAACATACTAAAGAGAAACTACAACTTCATTGTTCCAAAGCATTTCATGGCATCAATCAGTCAGCGCGTCACCATCATTGACTTGTACAGAAAATTCATACCCTAATTACTCAAGAAATGTAAATCATTCGAGTATAGCTTCGCTTGCTATTTCGCAGCCTATCCAAATCGGCCGATTTCTTCTCTTCTTCACTTGCAAAAGTGTACCATAAACAATTCATTCGGTGAGCATACCGCTGATCGGAGGTGTGTTTACCTGTTGCCCGAAGGCTGCTGCGTTACGTGCTTGCAGTCTGCCTCTGTGCCGCCTTGCCCGATGCTGCGCCAGCGCACCGCACGGGACTAATGGAGGCCGGAGGACCGAAGCTCGCGACCGCGAGTCGCTTCTCCCTTCCGGCTAGCGCAGCTGCGCCTGAGGCCGTGAAGCAACGGCCACGACCCTCTCTGCCGCGCGGCTGCTTTTCCTCGCGACGGCGGTGGCCGGTGGCGACGAACGGCGGCGGCGCGGGGGATAACCAAGTTAGCCGGTTGCGTTGGGCCAGATTCGTGGGCTGAGAGACAGTGTCATTACTGTGTGCGTCGCCGTGGCCCGCTTAAGTTTTCTCTCGTCGCACATTCGTGGGCCTCTGTTCTGTCTGGGTTTCCTGTTTTGCTCCGCGTGGTTCTCACTTGGGTTTTGTTCGTGTCGTTTACTTTTCGGTGGGACCGGGTTAACACGCGACAAGTCGCGTGACAGGGAAGCGCACGACCCGTCGCGAATCCTATATGCTATATATGCTTTCGGAAGTATTTTTTAACAAGGTAACTTCCAATGTTTAAGATCCGTGCAAGGGCTAAGATCGCACGTTTCTTCGGATCCGAAGCGGGCGCGTGAGCGTGCGACGTCAGCCACTTATGGGCGGGTGAGCGTCCCACGCAAGCCACTGAGGGAAATCAAATTTAAGTTTCAATCTTCAAATACGATTTTCTCCTGAACCGTCAATCATTTTTCGAACCCGTTTGAACTACCATATTATTTGCAATTAATGCGATATAATAAGATCCAATATGAGTGTATTTTTAGTTTATATATGTATCTTTTAGAATCAACACTTTTAATATGCTATTTCAACATTTGGAATAACTATCTCAACATCTTGAACTTACTGCTTCAACATTTTCACACAAAATATTGTTCTAGTTTATCCAAATTGTTGAATTAAGTTTGAAAAAAATGTTGAATCTAGTATATGGAAATGTTGATTGTATTAGTTTAACACTTTAAGCATGTTAGTTTAATTTTTCGTGAAAATTGTCAAAATGGTATAATTGGAATGTTAAACTATTATTTTCAAAATGTTGACTGTAGTATCATACCTCCCTATAACTGTATACTTAGTAGTGATAACTGAAAAATAAATAAAGAAAAAAAGGCACAAGTACTTTCCACCACCCGCATGGGTTGAAAAAAGCGATAGCATTAAAAAAGTTAGCCACTGCGCGTCTTTATTTTTTCTCATGCATGAGTCGTCCGCTTAACTGGACCGGTAGGAGTACTTGATTTACTTGGCTGTCCACTTGTCTATTCCTTGCGGGCGCGCGGTTTCTGGGCTTCAGTGGGCGGTTTCTGGGCTTCAGTGGGCTTCTAAGCTACCTAGGTTAAAAAGTAAACACAAGTCACATAGGGACCCCACGACCTGTCGCCGTGCGCGCCACGGTCACCTCCTCCAGCTCTAGTGGTTTCCGCCGCCTCCACCGCCGCCCACCTTCACGGCTCAGCGAACCCGTCGTGTGTTCGTCGGTACCCCCTTCACCCCTGTCGACCGCGTGGAGGACGCTAAGCCATCGACGCTGCGACCTCCGCTCCCGCCGGCTGCACCGCCCACGGGGGTCCTCCACCGCCCGGCCGGCGGCGCCCTCGTCGTCCAGCTTTCATTGCCACCGCCGGCCCGGCCGCCCCCCAACTCTCTTCTAGATCCTCCGACGACCGGAAACCCTCGAGGTAATCCCGGAACCCTAACCCGACATCACCCTAATCTTCTTCTCTGACTCCGACAGTTGCACGCTGCGACGCGAGTGGGTCGCGCGCAAGCGCGTCCGCGCGACCCAACGCGCTATAAACTTAACGTTTTCGGTGAAGTTTTTTTCCGGTTTTCTGCTCGTGTTTGTTTCTTCTTTCTTCCGTTGAATTTATACGTTTTTTCTTTATTTTCTTATATACCTTCCAATGCGCTATTTTCTCTGTTATATCACTATTTTCTTTCTTTACAATGCTCAAGTTTTCTCTTTTTTTTCCCATCGAGGGAGTATACGTTCTTGATGTCTAGCGCTACGAGTGTTGCACCTTCTTGCTTGAGCAAATTATCCGGGCTAAGGCGCTAAGCACTGATTTAGTATCTGGCAAAGCTGCAGCTGCGCGCACACCTCGATCGTTCACACTCATCAGGCAGTCAACCGACTTATCCCCAAGACCATAAACTGCTGATCGTTGAAATTTCCCCTTCGTCGCGGTCACCCGCGGCTACAAACCCTAGACCGGTCTGATCGACTGCGCTCTCGCGTCCCGATTCGGTCGCTCGCTTATGGAGGTCCAACTTCATGCCCAATCAGATCAGCCGTTTTCCTCGACGACCCCTAGCTGGGTGGTCGTGGACACGGAGATTTGCCGCAAGGAGCTCGCCTCCATCCGCGACGACGACCGGACAACCACAGCGGCGGAGGCGCTCAAGTCCTGGTCCGGTCGGTGAAGATATATACATTCAGGACAAATTTCGGACTTAGATGCATCCCGGGCCGACGAACACTGTCGAAACAAATCGATCACTCCACGCCTATGACTCCATCGTGATCTACCCCGTGTCGTTAGTCTCTCGTGTCGATATTTGGCACCAGTCGGACGATAGCGAATGGTGGCGGACCCGGACGTGAACCGCGCCCGGTACGGACCCCGTGGAACACTTTTTGTGGACTATTGTGGTAATTATTTTTTATAAAAATCTCAACACATCAAATTTTGTATTTTTGCTTTCCAGGGGGTTGCTCTGGGCTTTATACGTCACCAGAAAAAAATCGCTCAATTCGGGGTCCGGTCGGTGAAGATATATACATTCAGGACAAATTTCGGACTTAGATGCATCCCGGGCCGACGAACACTGTCGAAACGAATCGATCACTCCACGCCTATGACTCCATCGTGATCTACCCCGTGTCGTTAGTCTCTCGTGTCGATATTTGGCACCAGTCGGACGATAGCGAATGGTGGCGGACCCGGCCGTGAACCGCGCCCGGTACGGACCCCGTGGAACACTTGTTGTGGACTATTGCGGTAATTATTTTTTATAAAAATCTCAACACATCAAATTTTGTATTTTCGCTTTCCAGGGGGTAGCTCTAGGCTTTATACATCACCAGAAAAAAAAATCGCTCAATTCGGGGTCCGGTCGGTTAAGATATATACATTCAGGACAAATTTCGGACTTAGATGCATCCCGGGCCGACGAACACTGTCGAAACGAATCGATCACTCCACGCCTATGACTCCATCGTGATCTACCCCATGTCGTTAGTCTCCCGTGTCGATATCTGGCACCAGTCGGACGATAGCGAATGGTGGCGGACCCGGCCGTGAACCGCGCCCGGTACGGACCCCGTGGAACACTTGTTGTGGACTATTGCGGTAATTATTTTTTATAAAAATCTCAACACATCAAATTTTGTATTTTCGCTTTCCAGTCCAATGCGCTATTTTCTCTGTTATATCACTATTTTCTTTCTTTACAATGCTCAAGTTTTCTCTTTTTTTTCCCATCGAGGGAGTATACGTTCTTGATGTCTAGCGCTACGAGTGTTGCACCTTCTTGCTTGAGCAAATTATCCGGGCTAAGGCGCTAAGCACTGATTTAGTATCTGGCAAAGCTGCAGCTGCGCGCACACCTCGATCGTTCACACTCATCAGGCAGTCAACCGACTTATCCCCAAGACCATAAACTGCTGATCGTTGAAATTTCCCCTTCGTCGCGGTCACCCGCGGCTACAAACCCTAGACCGGTCTGATCGACTGCGCTCTCGCGTCCCGATTCGGTCGCTCGCTTATGGAGGTCCAACTTCATGCCCAATCAGATCAGCCGTTTTCCTCGACGACCCCTAGCTGGGTGGTCGTGGACACGGAGATTTGCCGCAAGGAGCTCGCCTCCATCCGCGACGACGACCGGACAACCACAGCGGCGGAGGCCCGCGCCAGCAACGGCGAGCTCGTGCGCGTCTCCTTCGCCCTGCACGAGCTGCCGGGTGCCTCCCGCCTCCGCGTCCACTGCCCGGAGGGTCGCGAGCTGTCCTGCTTCGACACCATCCTGGCGGCGCACGGCGACGCCGTCCTCTTCCGCCTCGAGATCGACTACAAGGGCCTCCCGCCGGCGCGCTACGCGGTGGACTACTTCATCTACCGGGCCGCCAGCCCTCACGGTGCCGTGCTCTCGCTGCTCCCGCGCTGCTACTCGACGGAGAAGGAGGTAGAGGCAGCTGAGGCAGGCCGTAACAGCGGAGGAGAAACCCACGGCTTGCTCCAGCTCCAGGCCGTAACAGCGGCACCGGCTTATTGCTTGTCGGCGATGATGGAGGAGATTTCGTTGTGGCAGAGCTCCATCTCGAGCTTTTTTTTTTTGAGGAGAACTCCATCTCGAGCTGGCTAGGCTCGAAGGCGACGCCGCGGACGCGCCCCTGGAAGCCCAGCTCTTCAGGCTCAGCCAGGGCTGGCCCTGAGATTTTGGGGGCCCAGAGCGGGACAGAAAATGGAGGCCCTGTTAATGTTAATTAGACGTCTATACACAATCTACAACTGTAATTGGATGGTCTCGCGAGATTACGGGAAGTGGGCTGCGTCCTCTCATTTAGGTCTGCTTAGATTGTTTTCGTATTTAGACTTGATAGCATAGTCTATTAAACCAGACTAGTATACAAACCTTAGTATATGTACTGTATATATATCTTTAAATGGGGCCCTGACTTTTGGGGGCCAGGGCGGTCGCCCCTCCCGCACTGGCTCATGGCCCTGGGCTCAGCTCGGGCAGGGAAGCCGCCACCGCCATTGACGCCGGCGAGTGGGAGGTCAAGCACGCGAGGGCCCGTGGTGGCAAGGCTAAGTTCAGTGACTTGCTCGGCTGGTGGCGAGCTCACGCCGTTGTCAGTTACGGCGGCTACCTGTGCTGGGTGGATTACTCACGGGGTGTGATCTTCTGCGACGCCAGCCACGAGAGCCCTGACCTCCAGTACCTTGCCTTGCCGGTGGAGCACATCCCCTTCGGCTACCCTGATCCCTGCCGCATAGGATGGCCTGAGGCGTCCCGGGCCGTGTGCGTCACCGGCAGTGGAAGAACAATGAAGTTCATCAACGTTGCCCGCAGCGACGGCATGCTATCTGGTAAGAGTGACACTGGTTCTGATTTCACCATCACCTTGACGCTGGTGCACCGTGGGTACGATGATATGGGGTGGGAGGAGGATGCCACAATTGAGGCTACTCAGCTCTGGGGTATGGAGAGTTGCGCCGCAGTTCCCTCTGCTGAACATGGATGATCCCAACATCATCTATTTTGTGCTGATGGAGTGGCACACGCTCGGTGCTGGTGCAAAGGCGTGGGTGGTCGCCCTTGACATGGATAGCAGCAAAGTTCTATGGAATAAAGATATCAAAGCCACTCTTGATGATGAGGACGCTGAAACGGCCCCTTACAACATCTTCTGCAACCTGCCTTTCTTTCCTACCGAGTTCTCCAAGCATCTGAGGAATGCAGAGCCCCCAGCAGCATCTGAGGAAACCTCCAAGCATTTAGACCCAAACAGTTTTTTAAGAGAGAAATAATTCTCTGCTGATTTTGTAAAGCGATTCTCTGAAATGAATTTGAGAGGCTGGGAGCTCAAAAAAGTAATTTATCCTGATTTTGTGATGTGATTCTCCATCCTGATTTTGATAATTTACGCCAGATAATCAAATAGAATCACTTTCAGCCACAAAATAATTTCTCTTAGAGAATCAGCTTCCAGAATCAGATAGAACTCTACCAAACAGGACCTTAAGTACTAATAACTCGGTTTAGCCTAGTGGTTAGAGAACCTGAGTAGCACCCAGCAGACCCAAGTTCGACTCCCTGTGATCTCAAAAAAAAAAGTTCGACTCCCTGTGAGAGCGAATAATTGGGTTTGGAATAAAAAAAGAGTAAATCACACACACCATACAATAACTTGTATAATTGTATCACTTTAGTCTAACAAGTTGTAAAATATACAAATAGATGCACTAACTTGCAAAATGTGTGCATGTACGATCACATGTATGAAGCCAAGAGTATTTTGCTATGCCAATAGGTTGGGAGGGGCTATTTTGGTGAATTTTGATGAATCTTACTGGTGACTTTAAACTAATTTACTCATTTTTCTGAAAATTTTGAATCAGACTTCGGTTGTATAGGTTAGTAAGTATAAATGGACACAATATTACCATTGTCCGACCACTCTATTCTGACAAGAGGTTTTCGGATTGATTTTTATATTATACTTTTTAAACTATATTTTGGTCGTCGGCCTCCTGGAAATTAATACATGGGGTCAGCTACAGTACATGTTAGCTGCCATAGCAAAATACACTTGATAGAGTAAAATGACCGTACAAGCACATGTTTGATAACTTTATGCATTTGTTTGCATATTTTACAACATGTTAGAGCGAAGTGATACAACCATACAAGTTATTATATGTTAAGTGTAATTTACTCATAAAAAAATATAAAAAAGTAGGTAGGGGTTTCCCTTCCGACTTGGGTCAAAAAAAAATACTAACTCGGTTATAGCTTTTTATTCATCCAAATAAATTACTACTTCCACCCTTTAGTTTTGTCCTAGCGTTATTTATGATTAAGATTTGATTTTTTTTGCTAAAAGATGCTCATGTTATCTATGTCGAGTTCTTTCTTCAAAATTAAGTTATTCTTATTTATTATGATCTACTTTATTATCTGAAACCCAACTTGAGATGAGCTAAACGAGCCAGGTCAAAGTTTCATCTTATTAGAAAAATCATCTAAAATTAGTTTTGAAAATAAGTATAATCACGCCCCCGTTGTTGTCACATGCATGTCCACCTCTCCTACAGTAGTCATTACTTGCCATGCCCGCCCCCTTACCACGCTAGCCACTAGGTATGCACGTCACTCCAAAAGATTTACTAAAAAATATGAACAACTTTTAACCAAAAAATTAAATCATGATCATAAAAGATTTAAATAACTTATTATTAAGCCCTAGAATATAGAGTATGAAATCTATAAAAATATGGAATAGATTTTATATTTTGTTCGAGCTAAAACAAATTTTCTAAGAGTAAGTTAGATATTATATTTTTTAATTAGTCCTAAAATCACCTTTTGAAACCGCTTAGGGAGGAAAAATAACCGGAATTGTGAGATGAGGGAGGTGCCATGTTTGGTTTTTATGACGAGGGAGTCCAAGCAGATAAACAAGATAGTTGAGGAAGGTAGCATGTACTTTTTCAATAAAAAATAACAACAAACTGGCCTGCAGGGAAAGGGCCTCTAGTCTAGTTGTTAGAGAACCTGAGTAGCACCCAACAGATCCAAGTTCGACTCACTGTGGGAGTGAATAATTGGGTTTGGAATAAAAAAAATATAAAAAAATAGGTAGGAGCTTTCCCTCCTGACTTCGGTCAAAAAAACAAACTAGCCTAAGTTCCTGCACGAATCTAGAAGGAATTGCGATCACAGATATCTGAGAGAAAAACCGGCCCCGGCGCCGCACGAAACGAAACATAAGGGGTGTGTTTAGTTCCAAAAAGAGAAAAAGTCGCACCGGACACTGTAGCGTACTATAACACTTTTCGTTTATTTGTGATAAACATTATCCTACCATGACCTAACTAGGCTCAAAAGATTTATCTCGTCGTGTATATTAAAACTATGCAATTAGATGCGTCATTTGTTATATTTAATGTTTCGATGTGATGGCGATGTGATATGGATGTGATGAAAAAGTTTGGGTTTTTGAGGGAACTAACGCGCCAAGGTCGATTTTCCGACCGCACCAAAGATTCCTTTTTGGGAAGTGCGCTGGTCTTTCCTTAAAACAATTTCCGTAGAAAGTTATCATAGATAATGTTTTGTATAAAAACTTATCTACATAAGTTCTCTGTATAAAAACTTGTCTACTAATATTTCCTACTAAAATTTATTTCAGAAAAGACTTGTCATGAACACTTTTCTATATAACATTTTTAGATATTTTTATACTAAAATTAACTTCGCAACAAATTTTAGTAGGAAAAGACTTGTCATGGACAAATTTGTGCATAAAAATTTATATACATAAGTTTTCCGCATAAAACTTATTCACTTCAAATTTCTAGATAGCTAGCAAAAGTTATCTTGAATAACTTGTCAGAAATTTTTTATATAACATTTCCAGAGTATGCTTGCTACATTTTTTCAGAAAATTTTTACAAAACCTTTTTCTAGATAACTTTGGATCATACTTTATACATTAATTTTTTGCACAAGAACTTAGCTACGTAAGTTTTCTAGCTGTGTACAAAAAGTTATTTCGACGAAACCATGATAGGAAAACTCTATGATGTAACATTTCCAGAGTCTTTTCCCTACATTAATGTAACTTTTTCTAGATAACTTTGTAGCAAACTTTTGCACACATAATTTTTCATATTATTTCAACAAAACTTCTCAATAAAACTTTTATTAATAACTATGAGCACTTTTCAAAATAATATTTCTACAAACTTTTGTAGGAATCATCTCTAGAAAATTATTTGGAATGCTTTTTCCAAAAATAATTTGTGTGAAATTTAGATTAAGGCTATTAATGTGCATAGATTTAACCCGCAAATTGAGCATAGTTGAATTATGTAGAATAAGGGTAATGCACTCAAAATTATGTGATAATACATTGTAGAATGAAGCCAAAACTTTAACAAAACTGAAATCAATGTCACCATGCACATGTTAATCAATAATAGGGCTTGCGTTAATTTTTACAGCGGACCAATAGTCTGTCTACACTATAATGAACAAAAACTTTTGAAAACACTATCCACCAAAAAAAAACCTACCCCTTCCCCCCTCACAAAGTCCCCGCATGTCTGGCTAATTTTGTTTGACAGGATTTGCAGAAAAAAAGACACTGCAAAAAATAAGAGAAGGAGAATTTTTTAAAAAGGGAATATATATATATATTAATATTCATGTCTCTGTATCGATTGATACGTATAGCCATTCAAAAGGTCCAACCAGTACTGAACATCCTCAGTCGAGTATCTTATTACAAAACTGTAGCAAACAAAGCACGAAAGGTCCAACCACCGACACACTTCTAACCACTCAACTAGCCGAAAGCCTATTATTAAGAAACCAGCCATTAGATGCAAAGAAATCCATCGCAAGCACCTCAAGGGAATGACAAGCCGAGGTTATGCGAGGTCGATCTTCCTCTCCTTGCATAAGCGCCCAAAACCGGACCCAATGAGTCCCACGGAACATTACCTGCAAAGGAGAAAAGACTTTTGCATTGTTAAAAATAATACCATTTCGGCTTATCCAAATTGCCCAACAAAAAGCAGCTGCCCCTGACAACGATTGATATTTTGTTTTCTTGTCTACCCCGTTAAGCCATCCATCAAACATATGCACAATATTGAAAGGACGGGTAAATTAAAAGAAACATGTATCGCTCTCCAGATAAACTTGGTATTATAATAATCAAAGAAAAGATGTTGAATAGTCTCTTCGCAATTGCAGAAACTACACTTAGTACTCCCCTTCCAACGATATTTTGCCACATTATCTTTAGTCAAGGTAACTCCTTTAATACTATATCACATGAATACTTTAATTTTAAGTGGCAAAGTTCTATACATAGAACGTACAGAGAACGACCCGTGTTGCGTATGAGACCAGGTAAAGTGATCTTTCCTATTAGAAAGGTCTATATGCATGACTGAAGCCACTATAATATACCAAGGTATCAAGTTTTTACCCACCAATGACCTCTTAAAAGAGACATTTAACGGTGTCGAACTCAGAACAGAGTACACCGTATCACTTTTTCTCCTGACTATGTTGTAAAGATTAGTATTTTGGTTGTTTAAACGCAACGTTACCTAGCCAGAGATCCTCCCAAAATCTTATCTGAGAACCATCACCTAGATTGAACTTACCCGTACTCAAAAACTCAGGTTTGACCTTCATTAGGCCCGACCAGAAGTGTGAGTCTCCAGGTACATGTTCAACCTGGGTTATTGTTTTGTTTCTCAGAGATTTCCTTCTAAGGAGCTGCTGCCAAACCCCATCTTCATTTATAAACTTAAACAACCACTTACTTAATAAACATTTGTTCTGTAAGTCTAGATTAAGAATACCGAGCCATCTATGAACTTTTGGAGTGCACAATATACCCCACTTTGTAAGCCTATATTTACGTTTATGTTCATCACTTTGCCAAAAGAATGTAGATCTAAAATAATCTAGTTTCTTCAGTACCTCTCTTGGTATCTCAAAAAATAGAATAGAGTTAATCTGAACCAAACGACCCTCAACAAATAACATCTTTCCTTTCCAGCAACTAAGCTTTTTCTAGAACCTTTCCTCCACACCCTTCCAGTCCGCATTACTAAGCTTACGATGATGCATAGGGATTCCAAGGTATCTAAATATGAACCTTTCTCGCAGCCAAAGATTTGAGAAAGTTCTCCTTCCTTTCCTTTTGCAGCATCATAACAAAACATATCGCTTTTATGAAAGTTAATTTTGAGACCAGAGAGTTGTTCAAAAGCACAAAGAAGAAAGTTCAAGTTCTTAACTTGTTCTAAATCATCTTCCAAAAATAAAATAGTGTCATCCGCATACTGTAAAATAGACAACCCTTTATCAACAGTGGCGAAGCCAGCATCGCAGCCAAGGGGGGGCTGCTGCCTCCTTCTTCCTCCTCCAGCCCCCCTTCCCTCTTCATCTTCAACCTCCAGCCAAGGGGGGGCTTCCATGGTGGTGCCTGCTGTAGGGGGGGTTGGAGCCCCCCCCAGCCCCCCTGTGGCTCCGCCCCTGTTTATCAACTAAGTGAGGAACCACGCCAAAAATTTGCCCCGCCTCTTTAGCTCTATCAATCAAAATTGCAAGCATATCCACTACAATATTGAATAAGATAGGCGAGAGCGGATCCCCTTGTCTGACCCCCTTCTTTGTTTGGAATAAGTTACCTAAGTCATTATTTACTTTGACGCTAACACTACCCCTAGTCATTACCTGATTGATCCAAGAACACCACTTACGTGAGAAACCTTTCATTCTCAAAACTTGTTGAAGGAAAGGCCATTTCACTTTATCATAAGCTTTCTTGAAATCAAGTTTTAAAATGACTCCACTCATTTTCTTTCTCTGTAATTCATGGATTGTCTCATGCAAAATCACTACCCCTCCATAATATACCGACCAGGCAGAAAACCTGTTTGCGAAGGTTTAGTTACTTTGAGGGCAACCAGGGATAACCTATTGGTAAGGATTTTGGTGAAGATTTTGAAACTAACATTTAACAAGCATATAGGACGGTATTGTTGAATTTTGATAGCTTCCTCTTTTTTTGGAAAAAAGGGTGATAACTCCAAAATTAAGACTATGCAGAGGTAGATTGCTCAGATGAAATTCATTGAATAATTGTATCAGGTCTCCCTTAATGACGTCCCAAAAAACTGGTAAAACTCAGCATGAAAACCATCAGGGTCTGGTGCCTTATTATGCTCCATCTGAAAAATTGCCTCTTTAATCTCCCTTTCAGTGAATATATCCGTTAACAACTCGTTTTCTATTTCTGATAGCTTCATCCATAGTAAAGTTGTTTGCAACCGGATCACCAAATAGGCTAAGAGAAGGAGAATGATTCCGCCCAAATCACTATTTTCATACGGACACACCGCTAGCCGTCGGTATACCCATCGTTATGTGTACGTATTTTCAGATTCAGTTGTTTGTTTTCCTCACTAGTAGAGTGCACGTGCGTCACGCACGTGTTTAGAAAACAAAAATGAGCAATAATTTTATGTTATTGCAAAATATGCATGCATCACGAGCATATCCAATAAAAAAATTAAAGAAAATCAATTAATCTATTGAGCTTGATCGAAACAGGATTTCCGGCACCATCCCGGCTGAGATCGCCGGCTGCCGGAACCTCACGTTTGTCGACCTCCACGACAACGCCATCACCGGCGTCCTGCCGCCAGGCTGTTCCACGACATGCTCTCGCTGCATTACCTAGACCTCGCCTACAACTCCAGATCCCGTTGGACATCGGCAGGCTTGGCTCACTCACCAAGCTCATCCTCGGTGGGAACAGGGCCACCGGTCAGATATCGCCGGAGATCGGCTCGTGCTCGTGGCTCCAGCTCCTAGACCTCTGCGGCAACGCGCTCTTCAGCGCGATTCGGGCGAGCACCGGAAAGATTTCATGGTTGGAGATTATCCTCAACCTGAGCTGCAACGGCCTGTCCAGCGCGATACCGAAGGAGTTCGCGGGGCTCGTGCGGCTCAACATGTCGCACAACCACCTCAATATGACGAGAAAGCCGAAAAAAGGTCTAGTCGACGGATATCTATCTATATTATGATGATCTAGTTTTTTTAAAAGCGTTTCTCATCCCAAAAAATCCTACCCACCCCTCACAGAGAACTCATTTTCAGCTCTATGCATGGTGGTGTCACAAAGCAGATATTGCAACACTCTTACTGACATGGGTTCTTGTTTCTGAAATTTCAGAGTCATATAGGCAGGCTAAGGCAGTGGGTTACCATGGGCATATAGTCCTTCTTGTTCTTGGAATCGTTCTACATTTTTCACATGGTAAAAGCATATAACATTACTCATGAATCATGATTTCCATCTTCCTAATAGGAATTACATCTGAATTCTGCTTAACAAGCAGCTCTACACGTTTCCTTTTAACAAGCAGCTATACACATTCAATTACATCTGCATCACTGCCGGCGCAGCTGAAGTCGTGTTCTCCGTACTATACTTCCTGGTAAAATCTCATCTCTTACATTGATGTCTGACAATTGCTAAGAAAAACAATTCTCTAGTCCTGAAAATTGCTCTTTGCAGGTTGATATCCTGAACCAGCTCTACGTGTTCGCGCCCCTGCAGTGGATCGGCATGAACGCGATGCTGGTGTACGTGATGGCCGCGGAGGGCATCTTCGAGGGGTTCCTCAACGGCTGGCACTACGAGGGAACCAACAACACGCTGGTGGTAAAGCAATGATCCCAACGAGAGCCTACCTACGCTTTGGTTTTCTTTAGTTCAGTTGATGAGAGCTTGCCTCTGTCCTGTACTGCAGGTTTACTGGGTGAGGAAACACGTGTTCGTGAAGGCGTGGCACTCCACCAGGGTCGGCATCCTCCTCTACGTCCTCTTCGCCCAAATCCTCTTCTGGGCCTTCGTCTCCGGCGTCCTCCACCGTGCTGGCCTCTACTGGAAGCTCTAGCCAGGATATGGTGCTTTTGTCTGTTCAGATTTGTGTGAATCAGGTTTGAATTATTGCATCAGTTCGCAGGCCTTGAATTTGACACTGGCTGGCTGGTTAGTGTTCATCTTCTCAATCCTCGTGCCAGCTGGGAAAGGAAACTAACATGAGCCCTCAGGGTCAGAGAGGATCATGTCACGTGCAGCCATGTAATCCGGCGGCAGGTACCGGAGCTTGTCGCGCCGGCACACCGGGCACACGTTGACGCCTTGTCGAACCACCCGCCGATGCACCTGCCGTGGAAGCCATGCCCGCACCCCGGCAGGCGCGTCGCCTCTGCCGCGTCCCGCGCCACCTCCTCCAAGCAGATGGGGAAGGGCAGCGCAGCGCCGCCGCCGCTCGTGCTCCTCATCCAGGCCAGGCCATCACCGGCTCGGACGCCCAAATGTCGAGCGCCACGGCAGTAGAGGCATAAAAAAAGAGACATGCAAACGTACGTATAGGTAGAAAATAGATCGATGAAATAAACGGGACAGAACTTCGTTGGTGGGTCCGGTGGGTATGTGATGCGGGTAAAGAAATTCGATGGTGAGAAAAGTAATACCCAAAATGACAAAAACTCTCCAGGAACATCGTTTTTTAAGAACTTTCCACATCGTTTCCATCGTTGGACCTGACATGTAGGTCCTCTGTGAGGGGTGGGTAGGATTTTTTTGGATGAGAAGTGTTTTTAATTGTACTGAATCCTTATAGTATAGATAGATAGATTAGATCAATAACATAGGCATTTAGAATTAGCAAGCTATTCGCATGAAAAATATTATTGGGACTGTTTGTTGAAGGAGCCACTACACATAAAAAATTGAAGATCTTCATCAACATTATGGAAACAAACTGAATTGGCATGGAATCCATAATTGGTATATACACATATACTCTGCCGATCCTAAAACAAACGTAAAATCACAAAGTGTCTATTTCAAATAATTAGTAACACGCATGTGGTAGGAACTAAGAACATGACAAAATTATTTTCTAACGAATGGACACACACATTTAGTTCATCTATGTAGCTTAGGGAAGTAATGTGAAAAGTGAGTGTTACATTCAGATACCTCCAGGTTACATAAGAATTTTTTACCTATTTCATGTTCACCTCTTTCCTTTTCATCTATCCTATGGAGGATTTTTTTTAGCAAAAAGACTAGTGCAATATTGGACTCGTTAACTCAATTATCGTGGGCGCCGTGTTCTGGCAAAACCTATATGACAATTTGCAAACGCTAATAAGAGATGCATTAACATATTCCTTATATAGCTTAATGTGATTGCACAGCACGCCCTTTTTCATCTCCGAAAGACCCAAAATTACCTCTTACTCCGTACCGTTTTAGCAGAAAGAAAGGAAAACGTATGCAACGCTATTCATTTCAGTCATTGGGTGTGTTTAGATGTCTGGAAAATGTGGTCGAAAATTCACATTGGACACTGTAGTACTTTTCGTTTGTTTATGGTACTTGTTGTCCTACCGTGACTTAAAAAATTCTTCTCGTTATGTATATCAAAACTATACAATTAGTACTTTATTTCGATGTAATGTAGATGTGATGGAAAATTTGAGAAATTTGGTGCAAAAAAACACACCCATTGTACCCATCTGGAATCCCTCTCCCACGCCGCAATCCCTCTCTCGCATCCATCCGGACCCGCCCACTCACTTCCACCGCGGCGCCGCCCCTCGCGGTCGCGGCCTCGCCTCGCCACCCGTCCTGTCCACCGCCACTCCACCGTCTTATGGTGCACCGTTTGTCCCGCCGCCGAAGTCTGCCCCGTCGCCCCGCCGAGGATCCACGTTCCCGCCGACGGTGCTACGCCGGCCCGGCAACATGCTCCATATTGCCAAACACTCACGGGGGATGGGTCCTAGTTCGAGATTTTTATTATTTTGACCATGAAACCGTTGGGCTTCTCTAAAATGACCATAATACATTGGGCTTCTCTACTCATACGTTGGAATGACCATGACTTTTGTTTTGAGTTATTTGCTGATATTAAGAACTATTAGCCTTGACGCTGTCCCAATCTACCCCTGCTCCTCTCTTCTTCCATTCCTTTTTCCCATCCCCTTCCCCTCCCCCGACTCTGACGCATCCTCTCCCTCATGATGACGACAATCGGCGGCCGGCGCACGACCGGGCTCGACGACAGAAGCTGGCGGAGGCGGACGGCCGGTGCGCGGCCAGGCTCGAGAGCGGCGGCTGGCGGAGGCGAACAACTGATGCGCAGCCAGGCTCGAGGACGGCTGGTGGGGCACAAGCTCAGCGGTGGCCGGCAGAGGAATAAGATGAGCGTGAGAGAAAGGAGAAGAGAGAGGGAGCATGAGGAAGAAGTTCGTCTTCACCACCGCCATCAAGCTCCCCTATGCCGCCGCCGCGCTCGCCCTCCTCCTCCTCGCCCTGGGCGAGGCGGCGCGCACAGCGGACGACAGCGAGCGACGACGGCGGTGGGGCGTGGACAGCGTGGCGCGGGCGGGGCCGTCGAGTGGTGGGGGGCGGCGGGCCACGGCG
>OAMR01000462.1:35395-97142 GCA_900205405.1 Echinochloa crus-galli | reverse complement strand
GGCGTGGACGGCGTGGCGCGGGCGGCGCCGTCGAGGTGGTGGGGGGTGGCGGGCCGCGGAGGCGGCGTAGGTGAGGCTGCGAGGGAGGGAGTCGGGGGAGGAGAGTTGGCGTGGAGATGGGAGAGAGAAGTGACGGGTTGAATAGGGGTAGATTGGTATTTTCACGTGGCTGAATAGTTCTTAATATCAGTAAATAACTCAAAACAACAGCTGTGGTCATTTCAACGTATGAGATAACAGATTCGTGGTCATTTTAAAGAAGCCCAACATATAGTATCGTGGTCACTTTAGAGAAGCACAACAGTTTCGTAGTCATACGTTGGGCTTCTCTAAAATGACCACGAATCCGTTGTCTCATACGAATGACCATGACTGTTGTTTTGAGTTATTTGCTGATATTAAGAACTATTAGCCACGTGGAAAGACCAATCTACCTCTGCTCCTCTGTTCTTCCATTCCTTTTTCCCATCCCCTTCCCCTCCCCCGACTCTGACGCATCCTCTTCCTCATGACGACGACGACCGGCAGGCAGCCGGCGCACGACCGGGCTCGACGACAGCGGCTGGCGAAGGCGGCCGGCCGGCGCGCAGCAGAAAGGAGAAGAGAGAGGGAGCATGAGGAAGAAGTTCGTCTTCACCACCGCCATCAAGCTCCCCTATGCCGCCGCCGCGCTCGCCCTCCTCCTCCTCGCCCTGGGCGAGGCGGCGCGCACAGCGGACGACAGCGAGCGACGACGGCGGTGGGGCGTGGACAGCGTGGCGCGGGCGGGGCCGTCGAGTGGTGGGGGGCGGCGGGCCACGGAGGCGGCGTAGGTGAGGTTGCGAGGGAGGGAGTCGGGGGAGGGGAGTCGCCGTGGAGATGGGGAGAGAGAAGTGACGGGTCGAATAGGGATAGATTGGTCTTTTCACGTGGCTGAATAGTTCTTAATATCAGTAAATAACTCAAAACAACAGCTGTGGTCATTTCAATGTATGAGATAACAGATTCGTGGTCATTTAAAAAAGTCCAACATATAGTATCGTGGTCACTTTAGAGAAGCACAACAGTTTCGTAGTCAAAATAATAAAAATCTCTCACCCAATCCCGCACCTGGCCGCCGGATTCTCATCAAGGCCGTGGGCACTCCCAAAAACAAACAAGGCCGTGCGCACTTCCCAGCCCACCGTCGCCCTTCTCCAGCCGCCTAGCCCATTATCTCAGCCTTTCCGAGCGGCCCAACGCGCCGTCATCCTCGTTGCGAACAGCCTGCACTCATCGTCCTCGTGTGCTCCGCCTTCCACCTCCACCTCGCTACTGGCCAGCCATCCTCCCCCACCTGACTACAACTACAAAGCCCGCACTCGCATGCTCCTCGCGCCCTCACGCTTGCCGCTCCAGCGCTTCCCGCCTCGCTGCCTCCGCCTCGTTCCGGGCTCCACGATGGCCTCCACGCTCGCCATCCTCAGGCCCTCCGCGCCGGCCTCGCTCGCCCGGGTTGCCGCGCCGGCGACCCCGAGGGTGGCGCTGCTGTCGGCCAGATCTAGGTACTCATCGGCCAGGGTGTCGCTTGGCTCGGAGGTGGCGGTGGGCTCCGACGCCTTCTTCGCCGACTACAAGCCCACCACCGCTTTCCTCTTCCCCGGCCAGGTACAATGGGGGCAGAGCGAGCTCTTTTGTCATGTTTCAACTTTGAAACTACAACGGACTGTAGTATCTAGTTAAACGGAAAATTTGAAGGAACCGGAAGCAATCTGGCATTTGTAACTATTTCAGAGTCAGACTTTTGCTTGCTTAACTTACCATAGATCAAATTTTATCCACAAAAGATAGGGTGTGATGGTTAGATTATGTCAGCAGGTTCTGTTAATATATAATTGGATACTTTAGTGCTGCTGTAAAATGATTCTAAAACATGCATAATTCTAAGTTAAGAAACCCTCCGCTATTCATTTCAGTCATTGTACCTGTCCCTTGTCCATTTAGCACTGAATGCCTTCAATTTCAGGGTGCCCAAACTGTTGGAATGGGTGCAGAAGCTCAGAGCGTTCCAGCAGCTGCCAAACTGTTTAACCAGGCAAATGACATACTTGGGTATCTCCAACCCTCTGATAATATCTGGCTTTTTTTGGGTTCTCTCTTGCATTTAATGTACTATAAATCCACGGGTGCTCTCTTCACAAGAACACACAAAAAAGGAAGAAATATGAGCGCTCATGCAAATGCTTTTCTTTCTATTGGTTGACATAGATATGACCTCTTGGATCTTTGCACCAATGGACCAAAAGAAAAGCTTGACTCAACCGTGATCAGTCAGGTATGTTGATTTCAGAGACCAAAGCCATTTGCACAATTATACAGTAAATTCATTTTATTTTTCATGCATCGCATTCACTACTGCTAATACCTGCTGCTGAACATTTATAAGGTATAGATTTCAGCCCATATGTGCAAATCCCAGACTTGAGTGCATAATTTTTCAGCAATAGCCTGCTCTGGTTCGGTTGCCAGTATTTTCATCTCGAAGCTTGCAGTTAGGCTGGATATTCCAAGGAATTAACTTGGCAATTTTTCTTACCTAGGATTTTGCATTTGAAGTATAGTGTTTTTGCAGTCTTGTCAGTGAAGTGTTGTGTTCGGCTTGCTGAATAAGTACATTTTGCAGCCAGCTATATATGTTACAAGCCTTGCAGCAGTAGAGGTACTACGTGCACGCGATGGAGGCGAAGATGTGATCAACTCTGTTGACGTTACATGTGGTCTCAGCTTGGGAGAATACACTGCACTTGCATTTGCTGGTGCTTTTAGGTATTCCTATTGTTCCATCTAGAAGCACTCGTTTGTGATGTCAAACCACGTCCGTCATGGAGCGAACCTCTACACAAGTACACATAATAGGTTTTTTTTTGTGACTATATATCAAATATGCACGCTTACACATTGTATATCAACATGCAGCTTTGAGGATGGACTGAAGCTTGTCAAACTAAGAGGAGAAGCTATGCAGGTTAGCCTACAGAAACACTAAGAGATTGCTTCTTTGATTTTGTACATTGAATTCTAATGTCCATTGTCTGTGTAGGATGCTTCAGATGCTGCCAATAGTGCGATGGTTAGTGTGATTGGTCTAGATTCAGAAAAGGTGCAAGAGCTATGTGAGGCTGCTAATGAGGAAGTCGATGAAAAGGAAAGGGTTCAGATAGCAAACTTTCTCTGTCCTGTAAGTGGTTTAATTGATGCTACCAGTGGCCTCTTAGTTGTCTATTGTATCTTGATTGATATGAAACGAAGTAAAATTACATTGCAGGGGAATTATGCAGTTTCAGGTGGGGTAAAAGGTATCGAAGTGGTTGAAGCCAAAGCGAAGTCCTTTAAGGCCAGAATGACGGTTGGTGCCCGACTATATCTATATTTGATTGAAGCATATGTTTGGAAATATTATTTATACCACTTAACTGTGAAACCTGGCTATTGCAATTTCAGTATATTCCATTCGCCTTTTTATTTCATTGCCACAAAATGATTCTACATGCCAAATTAACCATTCTGTTTCCAGGTTCGCCTAGCTGTTGCTGGTGCGTTCCATACTAGCTTCATGCAACCAGCTCTTTCGAGATTGGAATCTGCATTGGCTGCCACTGAAATCACAACACCTAGAATTCCAGTCATCTCCAATGTTGATGCACAACCTCACTCAGATCCTGACACAATCAAGCAGATTTTGGCGCGGCAGGTGAGATCTATGCCAATCTTGAATTCATACCGCAGATTAGCTGCTTTCTGGTATGAAGTGATTTCTGACCGTTTTATGGATGTGGCTTACGGGAGGAACAGGTAACCTCTCCTGTGCAATGGGAGACCACTGTGAAGACTCTTATGGGCAAGGGGCTTGAAAAAAGTTATGAACTCGGACCAGGAAAGGTAAGAGATTAGCCAATAGTTTCTGACTCTTATTCAATATGTTGTTTCAAGTTATCGCAGTGAAGTTGACTTTGGTTCAACATCTTGAGCTATTCTCGGTGCAAAAGACTTATTAATGCTCTCCTACTACCCTGTTTACTATTAACCAGGTTATAGCAGGTATTCTCAAGAGGATCAACAAAGGTGCTAGCATTGAGAACATCGGTGCTTGAGATTTTAGAATTTCAAGATTTTCGGGTCAGACAACAAAGTGATTGGATCTGACGAACTCCTGATGGTCTGCAGCAGATGGGTCGAGGCATCAGCGGCGTGAGTGAACCTACTGTAGGACTTTTCCATAGATTTGGCAAATTTCCGGTTATGTCTATTTACTGCCATGGTTGAATTTTGATCGTGATGTAGATTGGCACTTGTAAACTCGTGTAGTCTCAATGTTCACTTGTAAAAGCAGCTAGTAAGTTGCCATCAATATTCATATGTCGAGAGATTATCAAGGTGAACAAAATGTTGAATTCTTGGTGGCAAAGGCCCCTGCTTATGAGGGTGCTGTGCTGTGGACACGTTAATGTTGTGGAATGAAATGAGATGAAAATCTCCACGTCAGCAGGTGTATCTCACTGAAGAGACCTAATATTTTACGGAAACTAGGAATATCTGTTATTCTTGTGTGTCTAATATGATGTCACCACATAAGGCTGAGCGCTTAGCTTGTTACTTCCACACATTTCAGTTGTAAAGTTAGACTGGATCTTTTTTGCTTTGTTGTTATGCAGGAAACTGATGCTAAGTTGCTCGAGTTTGAAATCTTTAAAGCACCACACATTTAATTTGCTTGATAGTTGATAGACCTCTGGTTTGTTATATTGGAAACTATTATATGTCACTAGTTGGTTTGCTACTCAGTTGTCACCACCCACGTTATATGCTGGGATCTTGGTTAAGTTTTTATTTCTTAAATAAAAGAGGAGGCTAACCACTGAAGTGGTTTATGCTTGCCAAGGACAAAACAATGTAGGCTTAAAGGAACTTGTACGGATTTTAGAAGAGTGCTCGTTTAACACAGTTGTCGTTTGATGGCTTTAACCAATTTGACACTTACCATTGACTGCTTCTTTATCCATAGGCGTATCTGGTATTCTTGTGTGTCTAATATGATGTCACCACATAAGGCTGAGCGCTTAGCTTGTTACTTCCACACATTTCAGTTGTAAAGTTAGACTGGATCTTTTTTGCTTTGTTGTTATGCAGGAAACTGATGCTAAGTTGCTCGAGTTTGAAATCTTTAAAGCACCACACATTTAATTTGCTTGATAGTTGATAGACCTCTGGTTTGTTATATTGGAAACTATTATATGTCACTAGTTGATTTGCTACTCAGTTGTCACCACCCACGTTATATGCTGGGATCTTGGTTAAGTTTTTATTTCTTAAATAAAAGAGGAGGCTAACCACTGAAGTGGTTTATGCTTGTCAAGGACAAAACAATGTAGGCTTAAAGGAAATTGTACGGATTTTTAGAAGAGTGCTCGTTTAACACAGTTGTCGTTTGATGGCTTTAACCAATTTGACACTTACCATTGACTGCTTCTTTATCCATAAGCAAACAAGATGGGGAGATTGCCAACTTCTTCTGTTGAAATCTCCAGCCAATTTCGTTGGCCTGACATCTTGTTGAGTCAGTTGTTCTGTTCTGCTTCCACTGCCGCTCGAGGGCAGAGAAAACCAAGAACACCGGTGTCTTTTTGAGGTTCAATCTCTATGTTTGGACAATTGGTGGCTTCTGCAAGCTCAGTCGTAGATTATTTAGCTCATGTGAAGCCTCGGAGCTTCAGCTTGCAATCATATATGGGAATGTATATAATTCACGTCTGAAAGTTCTGCTGCTCAGGAAAATGCAGCATATAAAATTAAACTGCTGAATCAAGAGGCGCCATTTTACTCCTATAGTTCTTTCTCATGGGATTGAACTTGCCATATGCTTATAACTTATTGCATGGCACATTCGCATTGCCATAGAATCCTAACATAGCATGCTGCTACCTTCAGGTGCAGCACAAAAAGCAGAGCAAACTAGGAAAAACGACTAAACGAGCAGACTAGCAGGATGGAAACAATTCATCTTCATCGATCACGGAGGAGACTGAACCATGAGGCTTTCTGGTTTCGGTCTAGCGCATACAATGCTCAGCCTCGCTCGGTGGAACGCACGGTAGCGGCGGCGGAAAGCCGGGTCGGACAGGAGGCGGCGCCAGGGCTTGCACACGAGCGAGGCACGGACGAGGCACGCCGGCTCTCCCGGCTTGAGGCGGAGGAGGATCTCGCCGACGAGGTCGTCCATCAGCTCCGGCGGCGCCCCGCGGCCCCTGCGACTGCGACCGAGGCCACCGTCGTCACCGGCGACGAGGCCTGCCGGCGGCTCCATGTCGCCGGCCTGAGACACCGTTGCCGATCGAGACCGGGAGCAGGGGCCAACGCGGTCGCAGTTGATGGTTTGAACCGGCATTAGCGTGGTGCATACTAGTAGTATATAAATAATACAAATGATGAGGTATACACAAGGGAAGACGCAAATGTTTTTCGTAGCTACGAAGTTAATGACGTGTGATTTCGTGAAACCTTCTCCCTCATATAGCCGCACACGGCATACGGCTGCTGCCGACTGGCAATCGCTGACCAAAGAACGGAAATGGCCTGACCGAACCAGTCAGCACAATCAGTCTACAGTGCTGAACCAGTCAGCACAATCAGTCCACAGTGCTCAATGCACTTTGCATCCCCTTACAAGGATGCTTTGGACCGGCAAAAGTATCATCTTTCCATAGGAATCTTCGGTCAGATATATCGGCAGAGCAAGAGAGCTCTCCAATTAGGACCAGCAGATTGGCAGGGTTTATGTGCTCACGAAACAACTACATGCTGTATTTTGTCTCTACACCATTAGGGTAAACACAACAGATGAGCAGACCATGCTGAAGATGTAGTAGCTTGTACAGAAACAAGCTTTATTTATTGATTTATCTTCTTATTTCTGTAAGGGTAACATACATTATTTCTGTGGGAGCCGCTATATTTGTGTGAAAGAATAATAGAACGAGGCCTGCCAACGAAATTAAAAGAATGTTACACTTCGGAATGAACTGGAACTAAAAGGAACTTTGGGCATTTGTCAAGTTCTTGCCAGCTTCCATCAGTTGCACACGCTTGAATGATGAATTTCAGATCGGTGACTTCGCTGGGAACCTCTAGCCCGGATACGTAGAAGGCGTCAACACTAGCAACTCCAAGGTAGCTTCTGGAAGTCTTGACGTTTGGTTCTGCAGTTGACTTATCAACATAGATGTTGTACTTCCTGAATGATGGTTGATCAGAGGTCTTCAGTTTCCAGCTGATTTTCAGGCTCAAATGTTTAGATACGTTAGAACTATTGGACCATGAGATGTGCTCGCCTTCAGTTACCCATGAGCCTGCTGGAGGGAACTCTGTGTTTGCACAAGTCTTTTGGATACTGATGTGGCCAAGTGACACTTGATACGGTGATGACCCCCCCGCATTTGCTTCCGAGACCCTATCCTCCTCTGTTTCTGGATTCATTTTGCCAGCTATTTTCAATGTGCAAACAACGTTGATTCCAGTTAATTTGTACCTGGCACTGGACTGAAGAGTTGCTTTGTAAAGGATCCAATCTTGGTTATCCGGAGCATGTGGCTCCACCTTATCAGCTTTGACATATGAGCCATACTTGTGATTTTGTTTCTTTCTGGTGAATGTTGCTATGTCCTCTGCAACTAAAATTGAAGTACTCTGCTCGTTTGTAGACAAGTCCAGGGACAATCCTACTGCAGAGCTTGCATCAGCTCTTACCTGAATCCAACACCATTAAGAAATGCAGCATCACAAGGACAGAAAAAACAAGGATCTATTGAGAGAAAGAACACCATGGTAAAGGGAGCACATGCAGTGCCATTGTAAAAATGTATATCAAGCATTCGGAGACTACAGCAACATTGGTAATTGACTAATTGGTAAAAACAGGCAAGTTCATTTGATTCAAGGAGAAGTGAACAGTTCATAAAACTATATCTTGTTTAATAACGTCTATATTTTGATGCAAATAGATATCGGTCAGAAGATGGTTAAGATAACGTCAATAAATGTAAATACAATTTGTCTCACCGAATAAGATAGATGAATAGATCCATCTTCCATTCCAAGTCCTCCATTAAAAAGCTGTTGTGAGAAAATAATGTTCTGCTGGAGACTTCCTTTGACTGTCAAACAATTCCCTCCACCGTATGGCTCATCCTTGAAACTATGAAGAAAGCATTACAAAATCTTTTAGAATTTAGTAGAAAATACAAGAAACATAATTTTAATGTTCAAGGAAATTAATCACTGGCTCTGATGAAATCAACAGAGTCCACCTGTTTGGTAAATGCGATGATAGTGCATAGACAGTTAAAATTGGCACAAATACAGAAAATAAATCAAAGGTTGATGAACTGTAGTGCTTCTTTGACTGTATATCATGAAATGTTATGTTCACACTACACCGTAAACCATATCGAATTTATTCATAGTTGCTGTAAGTAATGACATCCCAAAAAGCTTAAAATTGCTTATAATTATAGCAGTAAGCAGCAAATAAACAGAGTGAGATAAAATCCCTGCTTGACCTGAATTTGTGGCAGTGCCCAGTTTAAATAATCCATTCCAACACATTTAATGGCTCATATCTCTCTCATGTTCAGTAAGCTATTTTACTGATATGCTAATTTGTGTTGTCTTCAATGTGAGATGATGTTTCATTTACACAATGAGACCTAAGAGGGTACCAAATGCAAGTGAAAGTAGATGACCAGTCAAATATCTGTAACCAAACTAATTTAAACCAGATACCTCCATTTTCATCCTAGAATAAGTAATGCAAGCTATATACAAGAATTCAATAAACAAGTAAATAAAAAATGCACCTATAGGCTATAGCTCAAGATATCTTACTTTATAAACGCTTGTAGTTGAGCTTGATCTTTGGTGTACTTGAGCATAGGCTGGAAAAAGGAGGGACATAATCACAGGGAAGTTCAGGATGACTTGACAAATAACAGCTTCCATGACAAGAAGCAAATTTTAGAAAATAGACAGATAATGACACTGTCCAAATTTAGCATTACCATATGGAACATATCAATACATTATATTACCAAAGTCATAAAAATTGAGATATTTTCTCGGAAACATATGAATCATACAGATAATAGCAAGTGCATAAGACATGAAAAAGGTACTCGTTCCACTTCCAGTCACAAATCCTTGACGCTTTGACCAAAACCCGGTCAAAGTTTTGAAAATTTTGCCATCAATAGTTTTCAAAGTATTTAGTTTGAAAGCATAAAGGATATATGTGTAGATCTGTCTTCAAAGCACTTTATCTCAGACTCCCACTGTTTTAAATATATGACGTTTGGACAAGCTAATTAGTTCAAAATGTCATATGTATAAAAACAGAGGGGGTACTTATTAGATATTATAACTGTATTCTAATATTAAGGAAAATTAGTGGTAAAATTTAAAACTCAAAAACCATAAAAAGTCAACAGCATCAGGTATTTATGACTGGAGGGAGTACTTTGTAGAACCAGAGATATGATGTCAGGTTGAATATGAAAGATATAAGGAAGCCATGACTCAACAGAACTATGTTGAGTTTTTTACGGCCTGCTACCTGAAAACTTTGGCGAGAAATATTGTTCCATGGATCACTGGAGACTTGCTGTCCTTCAACAGAGATATGATAGCCATGACCCTAGAGGATATCATAAGTTTATAAGGCATTGATATAACAAAAAAAAAAGGGACTGATGCAGAAAAAGGCATATAGCAATCAACTCAGATATTGACTAGTTGTGATTAGTGTTAGGCATCAGATATGACATTTAAAATAATCACATTTGTTCCCTGGAACATAATTTGAAATCCTCGCATGCTGTGAGCAGTCTAAATAGACATCTAACAGTAAAAGACTTGCAGACTGTCAGACTTTAAAAAAAACAATAGTAAACTTATAGAGATGTCAAATAAATGTTGCCCAATTGAGTACGGGAGGTTGAGTACTCCTAGTAGAATATAACAAGTCCCAAAACAGCTAGTCGTTTCCAATAGTTACAATGAGCATCAGCGTTAATGATTCAGGGATTTGCAAACAACAGCTACAGCATGTACCATACTAAAGGTGCAGCATTATCATGACTTAATTCCTGGTACATAAATCTATTGACTCCCCCACCTGCCATGACAATATAACTCAGACACGGAGTAATTAGCATCAATACCTGATCAAAATCAGTGTAGAATGGTAACTGTGTTGGATAGGTCCTAAGAACTCCCCATGATTTTTCAACAAGGCCCCACCAACTGCACTATTTCTAGGTGAGTACTTTGCACAGCATATAAGAACAGCAGCAGGTCAACAACACATTACCGATTTTGTGCACCCTCAAAATCAGGGGGTTGCTTAGTTTCATATACCCATCCAGGAGCAAATATGGCAGTTGATACATCAACTTTCTTAAGTAGATCAAGGGCAACATTTGTCTAGCAAAAATGTAAAACAAGCATTAAAGCATAAATTGGGAGTTAACAAAGTTGAATATAACACATTTCAGACTCAGAATGCAAGCTTTAAAATTTTACATTTACTCAAGCATATATGATCTATGTCAAAAGCAAAAGGATGTGACTCTAGCAGTCATATTGACCGTTTTACAATAACTCAATAAGCACGTTTTCCACTAAAATCTGACGAAATGAAGTCATCGAGTAAAAAATGCGAGCACATATTACATATGAATGATTCTAGGCCATCACTTGTTTTCTGCGAGAAAATGATAAGTTACACACAAATCGCCACTTAGTTAAGGCCGCGCAAGTGTTTCTTATCAGTAACAATGGAGCATCTAAACAGAAAAAAAGCAAATATTGTTATACATACAGTCCATTGACCACCGCCGAAAGCATTTCGTCCAAAAACATCAATACCCATGTAGACATCATATTTCCTGTTTCCAGCAACTGCTGCAGAATCTTGTGGATACTTTTCCTGCGATTGTCATGCCAATTTCATCAGATAATCATTTAAGACTTTAAGTGCCCTCACAGAGTTGCAGGGAGACGACGTAATAAGTTAGAATTACCTTCCATGTATAGTTGGCAAATAACCCATCACATACATCAAAGAATGGCTTATTGTACTTGTTGAGCTTATTCTGCCATTCGAGCTCACCTTTCACAGTGATTGCATCGTACCTGTAGACCAAGAAAGAGCCAAGAAGAAATACATCAAACAAGCCTTACAACTGGTCATGATTATATTCACTATATAGTTGATGATATAACTCCACCATATGACCAAGGATCCAGGAACGGCAGCGTGCATTGTCTTGGTTAGATGATTGACAAATTCTTTCAGGTTATCAATGAACTGGACGTCAAGTTTAACCTCAATATTAATCTGAAATAAGATTCGTTATCAGCATAAGGCATGAAACTGAAGAATCCTAAAACCCAGCACTCCAATTATCTACAAAATGGCTCACTTCACTCCCTCTCAACGTACCCCAACTTCCTCCACAGAATACCATGTTGTGGGGAAGGGCCTTTAAGAGTGTAACATCACAAATACCATAAAGGGATTACCAGCCAGCCATCGAAGCCCAAAGCAGCAGCCAGCTCCGTGAGCCTCTCGGCATACATCTGCGCCGAAGCCTCCGTCGCGAGCATCTCCTTGCAAACCTCTGCGCCTTTATCCCACTCCGTGATGAACGTTCCCAACACCTTCGCACGCAAAAGCCAAAGCAGAACTCTATGAACCAAAACAACCGGAGTAGGAAGAAGGGGAGAAATTAAAAGAGGCAACGAAAGTAAACCTTGACGCCGTGTAGGTGGGCGGCGTTGGTCCAGCAGGGCGGCGGGAGGGTGACGAGGTAGTGCGAGAAGTAGACGAAGACGTCGACGAGGTGCCAGTGCCAGAGCCCGTACGCGTCCGGGTTGCCCCCGCCCTGCGGCGCAGCGTCGTCGCGATAGCCGCCCTCCATGTCGTGGCACACGAGGACGCGCCGGCGCGCAGGGAGCGGCTCCCGGGACCCGGGGACGGAGGCCCTGTTGAAGGGGAGGTGGAAGTTTGCGGCCACGGAGAGGTAGGCGCGCGAGGCGAGCACGGCGAGGTCCGTGATTGGGTAGGACATGGGCGGCGCCGGCGCGGAGGCGTCGAAGGGCGGCTCCCACGCGCGGCGCTCCTCGCCCGCGGCGGCATCACCTTCTGGCGCCGCGGCGGAGGGGAGCATGTCTAGGAGGCGGCGGGCGAGGCGGCGGAGGCGGCGGCGCGGGGACAAGGGCATGCGCCGGCGTTGACCGGCCGTTGACCAGGGGAAAGGCTGTTCCGTTCCGCCGCAACCTGCAGTTCGGAAAGGGACCATGTTAACGCGCGAGGGGTCGCGCATCAGTCCATCGCGCATCAGTCCATCGCGCGACCCCGTTATCCAAAACAATCAGCACCTACGAGCCCCACTGTCCAAAGCAAACAACGCGCAGAGTACAGTACTAGAAGGGGGGCAGCGTTTTTATCGTAATATGAACCAATTAGTACCGGAGGAGCAGGACCATGCTGATGTTCTTATATACTCTATTTCATTTTTTGATTGATGACCACTTTCTCAGCAAGTGTCCATTTTCAAATCCGTTTTCACATTTACGTTCCTTATGATTTTCTCTACGAAACAAGATCCACTTTTCATAAGTTTCAAAGTAATTTTATTTATATTGTCAACCTCTGTATAGTGGTATTAACAACTTGTGTAGATGTTGTGTATCAATCTATATAGATTCGGATGATGTGTCAACTTGTATAGGTTTAAACTATCAACTTATATAAATTTTATCAACACCTGTAGGTTTAGCTGATGCATCTCTCTTTAGACTCGGATGATGTATCAACTTGTATGGGTTTTAACTATCAACTTATATAAATTTTATCAACACCTGTAGGTTTAGCTGATGCATCTCTCTTTAGACTCGGATGATGTATCAACTTGTATGGGTTTTAACTATCAACTTATATAAATTTTATCAACACCTGTAGGTTTAGCTGATGCATCTCTCTTTAGACTCGGATGATGTATCAACTTGTATGGGTTTTAACTATCAACTTATATAAATTTTATCAACATATATAAATTTATAGTCATAATATATGTAGGTTGATATCAAGAATATATGTAGATTGATGCAACAAATGTATGTAGATTGAGAGTCATAATATATGTAGGTTGATAAGTATAATACACAGGTTAATATTCAGAATATATATCAATTTATAATATATGTCGATTGATAATCATAATATATATTGGTTGCTAGTCTGAATACACAAGTTAATACTCAAAATAATTTTTCTAAGTCAACTTATGTAGATATATTGTATCAACATCTATATAAGATCAATTTATAAATCAAATTATATAACTCAAGATAACAGTTTCTAAGTCAACTTACGTAGATATATTGTATCAATTTATATAAAAATTGTGTTTTGCATAGGCTGTTCTAGATGTCATGTTGTTTGAAAACAAAACAAATATATATCAGGTCGCAACTTGATATCGTAAACGAGCTAGCAACTTATGTAATAAATTTTTTAATGTGATTACACATAACTTTAATACTAAATATGGAGTATATGCAAAATCAATTTTATTTTGTAGATCTCCTGATAATTAATGGTTGAAATTGAATTGAAATAGATACGGTATGAAAATTATAATAACAATTTAAAAAATAAAACGATCTAGTATAAAAGTACAAGGACTAACTAGCTTGTTAATCTAGCAGGTGCATCAATCTATTCAGCGACGGGTAACAAGCTAACGGGCGCATGTATTAAACGTCTTGGTAGATAATTATCGAGACGTACTACTTAGTAGCTGATGGACCACGACGTCGCAGGCCGCGGGCCGTCAGGGTCGCGCGCTCCGCGCGAGCGCGACCCGGCGCGCGGAAGCTTTTCCGTTCGGAAAGTGTGTCTGATCGGGCCTGGGTTTGACTTCCGCGCAATGTTGGGCCGCAGTTTGGGCCTCTCTACTCTCGTTTTTTTTTGAAAGACGCCTCTCTACTCTCTGTGTTATAGGAATGGCTGGCCCATAGACTCGCGTCCTTTTGACGAATTTTGTGTGGCCCAAATTGTCTACCTAATTCGTGATATGTCCCTCTCTAATTCAAATCAGAATTGGCGCTCAAATATTCTGAACAGCTCCTCTGCGAGAAAAAACTGGCTCATAGAGCTAAGCAGAAATTAGATGGAACTGGAAGGTAAGGGCCAAAGAAAGAAGCGGAGTAGCCCTGTAGTGGTAGAGAAGAGACTCGACGAGGCGGATATATACACAGGGGGATCAAGCAGAGTGCATTTTGAGTGAAGAAGGAAGAACAGATGTGCCCCACACACGCCTTTTTGCTTGTGTACGCCATACATGGTCTATTTGTTGTAGATAGATGCCTTGTACAAAAGGTTAAGCAATGGGCTATCAGGTGTCTTGCAAGGAAAAAATGAAATCTTTGGTCTTGAAGTAACTAACCAATTGATGTAACCCAACAGCCAAGTCGAAGTTCTACCACCCGTGTTCAATGAAGAAGTTCTACTACATACTTCCAATCAGATTAAACGGTTCACCTTGTATTTGCAAAAGCTCATGCATTGTTCAGAAAACACAGGACCTCCAGCTTGCCAGCATCACAGGCCATGCCACAAATTTAACAGCAAAATGATGATTATGAACAGGAGCGGATCTATGAAATCAAGTTATTGGTGTCACCAAGTAATTATCTTGCTAAAGCCACAGGATAATGGATTAAATAACAGTAGTTTGTAAAGGTAATTGCTCACATCATTGGTGTCCGAGGACCCAATCCTTATGCCGGGAAAAACAAAGGCGCTAGCTAGGTCCAGACAGCTTCATGGACCTCTTATCACAAGTTGTTGGCATATCATCAGGAGCGACATAATCATTTTTTTGGGCAAATGTTAAGAGCTTCATTCATTAATTCAATAGCAGGATTACAGTCACGGTTTACCATTTTCATAAGCCAATTCGGAAAGTGCCTAAACCAGGTACAGACTCGATCAGACCTCTCGTGGGCTTCTTCGCACAGCAATTTGAGCCACCGAATTAGCCTCAAATCTCACAAACACCATATTGACAGGAGAAAAACTCATGCCTAGCTCTACATAATCGTTGTGGTCAAGACCTTCGATACACTATGATATGCAGATCTCAATCTTCTAATTTCTACCCCTTCGTAAGATTTTTCTTTTTTTTCACCGTGCGCAAGTTGTATTTCAAATCTAAATTTTGTAGGATGATAGACGATGGCCACATAAAGTATTTATAAAAATATAAATTATTCTTTTCATCATTACTTTGGGTGGCTGTGATATGTAATAATAAATTAACCATATTGATATAAATTTTATGAGAAATAATGATGAAATCTCATATTATATTTTAAAAAATACTCTATATGGCCCTCTATCATCCCCCAAATTTGAACTTAAAACACCACTTATGCATGGAGAAACAAAAAAGACAAATTTTGCGAAGGGATAGATTGGACTGATTAAGATAGTTGTGAGTGTAAAATTAACTAAAGTATACTTTAAAGGGTAATCCAGACTTTGTGCATACTTGAGGTTGTAATTTGGACTTTTTTCTTCAATAAAATATACACATAGAAACAGATAAGACCCATATCCGCGATTGGGCTTGTAGTCCAATGGTAGGACGGTCCAGTAGGACGCTACCCACCAGGGTTCAAATCCTGGTGCTCGCACCTTTTCTTAAGATTTTTCCAGGATTTTCCGGCGCTATGCGTTAAGTGGTAAGCGGCATTCCCGTTGACAACGAGGTGCCAATGGTGACTTTGGGAATCTCCAGATGCCGGGTGCTCAGTTCTTCGGAGGTGCTCATAGGAGGTGCTCATAGGGATAGGGTTTGCGTACGTGTATTCATAGGGGTGAGTGTGCGTGCGTGTGTGAGCGTCTGCGTTGTACTGTGTAATCCAAAAAAAAAGAAAAGGGTACTAATTTGTGCTACTTCAGAACGACTAAAACAATTCCCAAACTATGCAGACTTAAACTGAATTAGGAAATTGGCAGGACGCTGAACTGAAACTTTAACTGGATTTTGTGACAAAACAATTTGATTAACTGGCGGCTACGAAACAACAATATGATTGTACCTGCAGGAGGTCCCCGACGTTGATCACGAGCGCTCCGGGCACAGGCTTCACATCCACCCAGCAGCTTCTCCCTTCCTCGTCCTGGTGCTTCACCTGCAGGCCACCAATCTCATCCTGCGCGAGCACGGTGAGCACGCCGGGGTCCGTGTGCGGGACGATGCCCATGGTGCGCTCCGGCTCGGGGCACTGCGGGTAGTAGTGGCACGCCATGACCTTCCCCTCGACGCAGGAGGCCTCCTCCAGCGCGGCGGCGCCGAGCCCGAGCCCCTCGGAGAGGAGCCCCATCACGGCGCGCCCGGCGGCGGTGGCGCGCGCCTCCCACTCGAGCACCTCGCCACGGCAGGCGGGCGGGATCCGGCCCGCGAGGTCCGGGTGGCGGTTGGGCCCGAGCATGATCTGGATGGTGTCGCGCCAGCTCGCCGCCGGGGAGTTGTACAGGTCGACGTTGGTGGAGTAGTTGACCCCGCCGTCGACGGCGCGGCTGTAGTGGGGCGCGCGCTCGGCGGCCGGGAGCTCGTTGAAGGCGCGCACGGCGGCGAGGGCGCGCGCGGGGTAGCCGCCGTCGCCCGCGGGCTGATCGGGGAGGGCGCGGTGGTGGTTGACGAGGTGGAAGAAGCCCCAGGTCCGGGCGGCTTCGGCTGCGGCGGCGCGGTTGGACGACGGGATGGAGACGCCCGGGGGCGAGCGGCGCGGAGGCGTAGGGGTCCGGGTGCAAGAAGATTGCGGGGACGGAGGAGACGTCGGACTCGACGAGGCCGCGGACGCCCGTGCGGGCCTCGTCGAAGGCCTTGAGGAGCGCGGCGCGGTCGGACTGGGGCGCCGGAGCGGAGGAGGACGCCATGGCGGCAGCGAGCGACGGGTTTGGCGGGAAATCTCTCGCGCGGCGACCTGGAAGGATTTGGGGGAGAGGGCGAGCGCGGCGCGGGCACGCGGGATCCCGTCGCCCGTCGGCTGGGGGGCAGACGGCGCCTACAGCGCGCGGGCTCGCGTCGCCTCCGCCTGGGAGAACGGGACGACCCCGTCTACTGGTCAGGCGATGGGCAGCCCGTCGGTAGTTATCGGCGGGGTTTTTTCATAAAAAGTCCATCGTATAGACGCACGCTGTACACGGGCTGTACATGCCCTTAGGCGAGATATGGGCGTGTGGTTGGCAAAAAAGATAAGACCCATATCCAGTCTCCTAATCAAAAAATGCATATATGATTGAGGAGGAAATATTGGCTTGTTTTTTTTCCCGGTCTATAGTTCCTAATGATTAGTGGGACAACTGTCATTGGTAGCTAGCTCTCACATGATCTGCATGTGTTGTTCTTATCCTTTGGAATTAGGTTCCATGCTAGGTAAAAATTGTATAGGTTTGATTTGATACAGCCTTCAATTAATTTCTACGAAATAAAATCACATGCGGATTTTGGAGCCAGTATTGATTTATTAGTAGCTTACTGGGTCGCGTGAGAGACATCAGTACATCACCGTCCCATTTGGATTTTGGAGATTCGTGCTTTGGATTTCTAGGGGACAGTTGTTTGTCTGACAAGGAAGCTGGACCTGCTTGATGATCTCTCTTCCCTGCTTGACTAATTTTAATCGCATCCATGCATGTGATCGCTTGGTCGCATGCACATGCATGCTACCGTGTCCTGTATGTACATATTGGTAATCCATAGTACTAGTTGCCCCCAGATGCGGCTAATTATCATCTCTCCCCATTTCAGAAACTAATTAACTAGTATGTTTTTCTAGCTTTCGATATATGTGAATTTGTGTTGTGTGTGGTAAAAATCACAGAACAGAGTGAAGTGAACTTGATATGGACCACATATAGTTGACCGACCGAGAAATAATTTGCTTGTCAATGTTTGAATTGTTTTATTTGATACTTCCTCGAGTCACAAATGCTTCGACATTTTGAACGACTTGAATACTAGATCGTGTCATGTACTCATGTCCGGGAGAACAAAATATATATATACTGCATGCATGGTTTCCTAGCTTACATGAGCTGAAAAATAAACATGCATGGTATGGTATGCACACACAAACACATGATGCATCAGTAGCAACCAAGGATGATCTCCAACTAATTCTCCGATTGATCACAAAAATACAGCACAAGAACACGAAACAAATTAGAGAGAGATCAGGATTAAAATGGCGAAAAGGGGAAGAAGAAGAAGAAGCAGTCACAGATTAACTACCCTAGCTAATAACCTAATTAAGCTACCTCTAGAAGCAAATTAATAAGTGAAGCACTACTGAAGCAACACAGGCTGCTGTCTACATTAGCTAGCCGGCTGTGTGCACATGCAAAGTTGACTTATTAGTTTGCTACTACGTCCACAGGGACTCCCGCTTGAGGGGCTCTCCCATGGCGCCCGCCGGCGCGGCGCCGTAGCCCATCAGCTGCGGCGGGACGATGGCTCCGGCGCCGGCGCCATTCTGCATCAGGAACGCGTCCACGTCGTCGGGGCCCACCATCCCCGCCTGGTGCTGCTGCATTGCCATGGTCACGTGGTGGTGGTGGTCGCCGGCGCCGCCCGCCCCCGCGACCAGCGACGGCGGGACCACCGCGTCGACGTCGTCGCCCCCGCCGCCGCCGTCGCGGCGCTGCTGCATCTGGATGCAGAGGATCTCGGCCTGCGCGACGGCGAGCTGCATCTGCAGCTGCGACACCTGGTTCTGCAGGAAGGAGATGGCCCCCACGCAGCCGTACACCGGGTCCCGCATCCGCGCGTTCGCCTCGTACACCAGGCTGCTCACCGCGTCACCGCGCTGCTGCACGGGGAGCTCCTGTATATCCATGCAATGGCTGTCAGAATCAGATGCTGCAAATAATGGCTGGTATGCACGTACAACATGTGGTGTAGCTAGTACTGTATGTACTGTACCTGGAGCATCTTGGAGACGTTGCTGGCGCCAAAGACCTTGTGGACGATGGCGAACTTGTGGGGGTCGTCGGCGGGGAAGAAGGGAGCGAAGATGCAGTCCTTGGTGCAACGCCGCCGGAGCAGCTTGCACGACGCGCACGGCGACCCGCCGCCCATGTAGCAGGTAGGATCCCTACTAGCTATATCTATGTCGCCGGCGGCGACGAAGACGACCGGAGGATCGGATATATCTCTGAGCTAGCCACTGCTTGGAAGTTGGAAGGTCTTGCTGAGCTCGATGAGACGATGAGCTTAGCAGCAAGCGGCGGTAGTAGTGAGGCCGGAGGGAGCAAATAATAGCAGGCGGCAAAGCAAATGGCGACCGGCGAGAGAGGGTGTGAACGAGCGATATTTATAAGCAGCGACATGGACGGACACGCGCATGCACCTGCGCACAGCTGGTAAATAACAAGAGAAGAGTAGGTAGGGAGATTAGTCGACGACGACGCATGCGTTGTAGCACTGTTCAGACTTCAGACAGACAAGGGTAATTACTCGCTGTATGTTGGTTAGCCTTTCAAGAGATGCCCCCTGCGCCTGTCCTGGCATTGCATCCATGCTGCATGGTGGTTAAACAACAGGTTAAATCTTGCTATATCTTAGGGTGAAAAGGTTAACTTTTTCAAAGCCTGGACGCATGATTTGTCAGCCGTGTACGCACTGACCGCTGCACGACAAGGGCTTAATTAAAGCGGCGACACAGGTGACACGCTTCCATTGGGCATAGAAGCATCAAAGTCACCGTTGTTCAGATTCAGACAGACACTAGCTACTGCATTATTCAGCAGGAATCTCACTTTCAAGCTCAAACAGCGAATTAATTCCTGTCAGATTGGTTGCATGCATATGGGCATGCATGTGATGCATGGCTGGGGATTGACTAGCTACTACTCGTACGCGCTAATAGATGTGTGTGGCACACCATCGAATACACGTATGTACGCGTGCACAGAGACACTGCACGCTGCGGCGAGAGATCAAATGAAATGAAAATTAAGGGTCTAGCAGCAAGAAAGTACACGGGTTGTTTGCTCTGTAAATTAAATAGCTACATTAATATTCATCCATCTTGCAACGTGCACCAGCTGAGATGCGATCGTGGACTTGAAGCAAAGAATCAATCCAGCAGTGTGGAGTTTACTCTACCTCCCGTGTCGTCGTCGCGTTAACCCATGCAAGAGAGGTAGCCTACGGGTCCCGTGTATCGCTGGAGTAGAAATACTTGTGCCTCATTGGGTGCTGTAGGTTTGCTGCTGTGGCAAGAATCCTCGCTCCACGATTCCCTCCTCCCGAGGCCATGTTTTTCCTGATCTTCTGTGCCACACCTTTCGTCAAAGAGCTCCGTTTGTGGTTTCCTTTGGCTGCGACTGTACATTCCAGTTAGACAAATTAGGCGATTCAGCTTAGTGTATACCACGGTGTATTTCTAATCTTTAATTGTGGATGCTTCTGATGAAATACTGATATAGATGTGGACACTATCAATACTTACAAGCAAACCCTGTTTTAATAAAACATCTCCTAATGACTAGGTCGGCAGATCCCATCTTAAAATTTACGAAGTCACCGTATATGCGCCACGCTATCCATGCTACCAGTGACAGAAGCGCTCATTAATGCTGGAATAAATCTAGAAAAGTATGAACGTCCATACTGTATCAAGAACTTAAACTCAGGTGCACAGGCCCACCATAAGAAAATCTGATCAGTTTGTCTGTAAATTTTATTTGTAACAGCTTTCTCTCTCTCTAAATTTTATTTGTAACAGCTTTCTCTCTCTCTCTCTCCGTTTAGGTATCCTCGTATACCAAGTAACCCCGAAATCGACAGCTACATCATTTCCGATAGTTTTCTCACAAGTGGCCAACAATTTTTATGTTTTGGTCATTTACTTCTCGCTGAGTGGTTCATAGTATACCTATTACAATTGTTAAGTTTTAGTAGAATAGATAGATCTCAAGTGATTTGACAGAGTTAAAGTTATATAAGTACTGAACTTAGCTTTATTTATTTGTGAAAAATAGGTAAAGGTAATTAGTACTGGACAGGAAGAAAAAATGGGTTTGCACTGGTTCAGTTTGCAAGAAGAGCAGCATCAACCAGTACAACTGATCTCAGAACTGCATTAATGAGTGAAATAATTTTGCAGAGATTGCAAGTTGAAGCAACACACCTGCAACTAGATTCGTTTGCTCGACTAGTTTACAGAGCCCATCATGTGCACTGCACGAGATGAAGCATCGATGCATAGAAAATCAGATCGATTTGGGACCTAACAGGAGCAAATATATGCTGTCGACGCATTACCATGTAGCTATATAGTATACACTGCACTAGCTTTGTCTCTGGCGCCATTAATTACAATTTGGAAGGGTCTAACGCACCAAGGTCAGATCGGTTTGTTGGATTGAGTTGATTAAGACTAAGCTTAGGGAGTAGAGCAGATACATGGGTCAAGTCCATTTCTTGTCTTGGTGAGAGCCAAATAATGTGTTCATTGACAGAAATACCAGCCAATATATATATATATATATATGCTTTCTGAACTTGATGACATTTTCTTTTGTTCAGCTTTCTAGATCTAGGTAATCTTTGTAATAATAATGTCAACATTTCCATGTTTTGAAGAGACAAGAAAAACATCCATCATATTCATAACACAAGGAAGCACATGCAAATAGTTCAAAAAGAAAGTTGTGGCCGTGACCCGTGAACATATGGTTAAGTTTTAGCTAGTACCAATGTTTAGCTTTAAAGTATAATTTCATGCATTATGGTGAAAACTTATAAAACTAACTCTTGCATAGATGTGCATATCATGGTGAGTTGCTGCGTACGTTGCCAATTCTGCAATTTGACCAAGGTCTGACACGATTCCTTGGCGCCATTTCTTTACGCAAACTTCGAGCAGATTGTGAGAGAAAGAGTCCAAACACAATAATTACCGAGAGCTTTGCATGCACGAGAGGGAGAGGATATGAGCTAGCTAGGGAGGTGGTGTGTTCTTGTTGGAAGACAGACGGTGCCGATCAAGAGACCCTAGCTAACCTAACCCGGCCTATAAATCGAACAGGGCGATCCAGACATATAGATCGATCGAGGAAGGCTCGACGTGAATGTTTGTTTGGGAGACATTCACGTGGGCACTACGTCTCCTCATCTCTTCCCCCGATTAATATATATTTAGCATTTTAATCTGTGGTAAAGTTCCAATTGATATAGCCATAGGACACGTAGGCGTAGATAGTCCACCTTGAGTAGACTATAGATATATATGTGTGGGTGCGTGGAAGCTATATTTAAGTTCTATCTATCGTCGCCCAGCACTAGAGATGTTTTATTCTCCTATTCCAAATATGTTTCATTTCCTGTCTTTGTTCCTCATATATTAACATTATAATTGAAACTATATGTTGAATCTTTATTGAAAATTAGCAAACTGATTAGGTGATCAGTCGGTAAAGTTTATTGTGCAAACGACTAATACATGCATAGTAGAAATTTTCATGAGACAAAAAAAACAAAAGAAGATGTGTGTGAAGACTAACATGGAATGCAACAAAGCATAGGCGCCAAGCTAATATTGAACTCACCTTCTGTTTTTTCGTTCAGGACTGATAACGCTAAAATTCATAGAATTTTACCAAATTTTGATCACTGCCGCTTGTTTACGATCATGATTTGGCGCTCTCGATCTCCTTTTGTGTTTAGGGATGTTATTCTTTGCAACACAAGTACACTTAAGTTGACTAAACTGCACTATATTAATTGTGACATGACATCTCCATTGACAAAGTTAGATGTAGATAGGACAATAGACTGAAGAAGCAGTATACTATATATCCTATAAATTATGGAAGCTTTTGCGTGACGCGTATTGAAACACATAGCCTTAGTTTCTAGTAGTATTTTAGAAACACACGTAGTCTTCGATTTATTTACTTTGTTTGTCGTAACTTTGAATTTCCGCGGTGGGAACAATGCAGTGCTGGAAATCTTTTTTGCTCTTTGTGAATAGTGCTGAAAAAAGGGACCCAACACTGCTAGAAAACTAGCCATCAGTATCGATCAGGAGACCGTGTTAGTACCGGTCGCCCCCAGCCGGTATTAAATAATCCTGCGGCAAAAAAAAAGAAAAAAATATTTCAGAGCGTCGGGAGGCTCGCAAGTCAGAAGTCACAAGTACTCGAACCCATGACCTCCGGCCTCGTGTGTTACTTTCTTACCATCCCACTTATGCATCATATGTGATTGAGTGAAAGATGCTTTTTTTGAAGTAACCCATGGATGATCATTTAGCCGGTGCTAAATGTCACAATTTAGTACCAGCTAGTGTTACCAGCCGGGTACTAAAGTGGTGCGACTATTTATTAGTACCGGCTTAGTACCGATTCTTTTTATGCCCAGTACTAAATGAAGTGGACGAAGATAACTTTTTCTAGTAGTGCAATATGGCAACACCTGTTTTAAGATGTTATAAAACACCATCGCTTATAAGTCTGTCTAGAGGTTACTCCTGAATATGGTTATTTAATACTAAGCCTTTTCACCTTTGTGTAATATTTTTTTTTTGCGAACGACCAGGGGTAGGCACTCACAAATATATTTTAATATTAACGAAGTCGTCACCATAGGCACCTCATCAGTGCTGAATCAAGGACTAAAACTAGGGTGGATAGATTCCACCGTTAGTAAATTTTCCACCAATGCATTTTTGATAGATTTGTGAGCTTTCATCAAGTGATTTCAGCCGTTGGACTTGTCAAGATCTATATTTAAATACATGTACATGTAGCAGTGCTTCTCTCTCTCCCCCATTTTTGCACTCCTATAAAAAATAAAGCTTTTTTTTTTCCTCAGTTCAAATTTAAAGGCCCTGTTTACTGTTTAGGGTTGATTGGCTAGGACCAGTGGTACTGATCAACATCAACTATGCTCAACCTAAAAATATTAGCAGCATATGTAGGAGTAAACTATTGTTTGGACAGAATGCAAGCTAGCGAAGCTGTCTCGCATAGGGTTCGATGAACAACTCATCCATCGAAGAAGAACAGACAGAATCAAATGGTCGGAGCCTCTTAATTGCACTCTGACACAGGACCCCAAGCACTGTCATGGATTCCGTAGAAAACAAAACATGTTTTTCTATCGTTAAGTTTCTAGCTCGCTAGAGTTACGCATGTAGAGTCCCAGCAAGAACTAACCTTCGCCTATGGTATGGTGAGCAATTGCAAGGGTTGGGTCCCCTTCTGACGGGTCTACTGAGAGCTTTCCGATATGGACTTTGATACCACGGTCGTTAACTTGTTACATTATAGCGTTGTCGTCATATACCATGTAACCAGAGTAATCATCTTTTTTTAGCCTTCAGCAGTAAAAAATTTGTGTCATTAGTCATTACACACTACATACAAACAAATTATTTTGACATATTTCGCAAAAAAATATTTTTAACATTGATGAACAGAGTTTGTACAGATCATTTAGATCAATCAGGCAATCCATTCTTATGAGTACATTGTACTGAAGGATGCCCTGTTTTACTACAAGTATCACTGAGATTAGTGGTCGAACTAGGTTATGCATGCTTTGGAAACAGATGAATTTCGTAGACGACAAACGTATCTAAAACTGAAGGTATTCTGAAGTCAAAATTTTCTAGCTTTTATTTCAGTTTTGTTTAGAATTTTCACGACAAAATAGAGCTGTTAGACAGTAGATGTTTACAGAATTTGATTTTTTTTAGAAATAGGATAAACCCGGCCTCAGCAATCAAAAGTTTGACATCTTACAACCTGAAACACACCACCCACATGCTGCAACTACTTGAGCATGCACAAAGGGCTCACTCCAAGAATCAAGACAAGGAACAACTCTTGCTGTAATCAGCACACCAAGCACAACCAAGACAGAAAACACCACTGCTGAAACCAGCACCTAACATTAAAACATAATCCTTCGCGAAGCATTCCAACAGACATTATTAAACATCTCTAGAGCAGCCATCTCCAGAACTCGGCATCCATCCTTCAATCTGTTCCTCTCTTCCTCTTTAGATAAGATCGACCAGCTTCTGATCCAATGCACCGCTCTAAAAATGACCTGCAAACTCGAGTTAGATTTTGAACGTTGGAACACTACATCATTTCTACAAAGCCAAATGGCCCAACAGATCGCTGCTATGCCCAACAGCACTCCATTTCTTTGTTTTTTCGGAAAACTTCTAATCCAGTCCCCAAAAAGGTCATTGATATTCCTAGGAATTGTTATACCAAAGATTATACTTACAGCATTCCAAACCAACCTAGCCCTAGAACATTCAAAGAAGAGATGTTGGATTGACTCCTGCACCCCACAGAAGCCACAATCAGTACATCCCTTCCATTGTCTCTTAGCTAAATTATCTTTAGTGAGGATTACTCCTTGTCTCAAATACCATAGGAAAATTTTAATCTTTAGGGGAACTTTGATTTTCCACAAAGAAATATCTCTTGGCACCCCTTCCTCTCTCATGATGCTGTTGTACATTGCATTTACAGAGAAAGTTCTGCTTTTCGTCCATACAAAAGAATCAGTACCCCTATTCAGTTGTACCTCCAACAATTTCCTTACCAAATCCAACCATTTATTCCAATTTTCCCCTACAACCGCACGTCTAAAAGACACATCAAGTGGACAAGTGCTTAACACCTGAGCCACCGTAACATTCTTTTTTCTCACGATTCTATATAAAGAGGGGTACACTAACATCAGAGGTTTATCACCCAACCAAAGGTCTTCCCAAAATCTAGTCTGAGTACCATCCCTTATTTTAAACCTTCCCATTCTGAAAAAAAGATCTTTTACTTCCATCAAGCCAGTCCAAAAATGAGAATCTCCTTTTTTTCTTCACCACTTGGGAGAGGGTCTTATTTTGTAGGTATTTTCTCTTTATCAGGCTCTGCCACATGCCATCCTCATTCACTAGTTTGAAAAGCCATTTGCTTAGCAAACATTTGTTCTGAATGTCAAGGTCTAAAATGCCTAAACCTCCTATACTCATTGGCTTGCGAAGAATACTCCATCTTGCTAGTCTATATTTCTTCTTATGCTCATCACACTGCCAGAAGAATCTAGATCTGTAGTAATCTAGTTTCTCCAAAACACCTTTAGGTATTCTGAAGAAAGACAGCATAAACAATGGTAAGCTTGAGAGAATTGAGTTAATTAAGACCAGCCTTCCTCCTGACGACAGCATCTTACCCTTCCAACTACTCAGCTTTTTTTGAAATCTCTCTTCCATGGTACACCAATCTTTATTTGAAAGCCTGCGCGGGCTCATCGGGATTCCCAAGTATCTGAAAGGCATAACCCCTTCTTTACACCCAAAAAGCTCAACATACTCGCCCCCCTGTCCTTTGTTTCCCCAAAACAGAACAACTCACTTTTGTGGAAGTTTATCTTCAGACCCGAAAGCTTCTCAAAAGCACAAAGCACTAATTTCAGATTTTTGGCCATATCCAAATCATCTTGCAGGAAAAGAATTGTGTCATCCGCGTATTGGAGTATCGATATACCACCATCTACCAGATGAGGCACAAGTCCTTTGAAGTGCTCCTGTTCCTTTGCCCTGTCAATTAAGACCGCTGACATGTCCCCCACCAAATTGAAAAGCAAGGGTGAGAGAGGATCACCTTGTCTCAATCCCTTTTTTGTTTGAAAAAAATGCCCCAACTCATCATTGATCTTAACACACACACTGCCCCCAGAAACTATCTGATCAATCCATTGACACCACTTGTTTGAGAAGCCTTTCATTCTCAAAACTTGCTGTAAGAAAACCCAATTGACTTTATCATAGGCTTTCTCGAAATCTAGTTTGAGAATAATGCCCTTCTGTTTCTTCCTATTAATCTCATGTAGTGTCTCATGTAAAATTACCACCCCTTCCAAAATGTTCCTTCCAGGTAAGAAGGCAGATTGGGAGGGTCTAATAACTTTATTTGCCACCAGAGAAAGTCTACTAGCCAATACCTTTGTAAAGATCTTAAAACTGACATTAAGCATACATATGGGTCTGTATCGCTCAATCTTTTTAGCCTCTTGCTCCTTTGGCAATAATGTTATAATCCCAAAATTTAGGCTAAAAAGGGGAAGATCCCCACGATGGAAATCTCTAAACATGGCCATTAGGTCATCTTTAATGAGACTCCAAAAAACCTGGTAAAACTCAGCTGGAAAGCCATCCGGTCCAGGTGCTTTATTATGCCTCATTTGAAAAATGGCCTCTCTTACTTCCTTTTCTGAAAAATCAGCCGCCAACACCTCATTTTCTGCCCGTGTAACCTTTGGAATGTCATCCGTCATGGATTCATCCATCGAGAAGTTATTACTCACCGGCTTTCCAAACAAACCCTTGTAATAATCCGTTATATATTTTTCTAAATAGTCCTTCCCCTCTATAATACCCTCCTTCTGTTCAAGTCTGAAAATTCTGGTTTTCCTTCTTTTCCCATTGGCTACCATCTGAAAGTACCGTGTGTTCCTATCACCTTCTAGAATTTTTGTGGTCTTTGCCCTGTGAAACCACCTCAACTCCTCCTCTCTATAGAGTTGTGTAAGCCGGTCTTTAACACATTGTTTAAGATCCAACTCAGGCTGACTTAGCAGCTGCGATTCTGCCTTCTTATCTAGCTCATCCGCTCTTCGCATAAGCTCCTGTTTTTCCTTCTTGTATCCAGCTGTCATGTTTTTTGCCCAACCACGAAGGAATTGCCGCAGCCTTCGTATTTTGTTCTGCCACCTTTGTAGAGGCGTAGTTCCCCTCGTTTCTTTAACCCAGACATTTGAAACTAGTTCAAAGAATCCATCCCTTAACAGCCATCCCAATTCAAATTTGAAAGAATTATTGTTCTTGCTCTTATTTATCTCTCCAGTATTCAAAAAAAGAGGTGTATGATCAGAAATTTCCCTGCTAAGTGGTACCACTATAGCTAAGGGGAATTTAAGCTCCCATTCTGTGCTTACCAGCACCCTGTCCAACTTCTCAAAAGTTGGTATTTGCCTCGAGTTGGCCCACGTGAATTTACGCCCTGACATTTCTATCTCCCTCAAGTCCAAGCTGTCTATAACAGCATTGAAAAGAAAAGGCCACCTTTCATCAAATCTGTCATTGTTCTTCTCATTCCTATTTCTCATTATATTAAAATCTCCTCTAACACACAATGGAAGTTTCTCTTTGCTACAAGATTGTACCAACTCTGTCAGAAACATCTCCTTAAATTCAGGTTGAGCTGCCCCATAAACAGCTACCAAAACCCATTTGAAATCATCCTTCTTGTTTCTTAACCGAAATTTTACAAAGAAATCCCCTTCCTCAATCCCCCCTACGTCCAATTCCTCCATACTTACACCTACCAGAATCCCTCTGGACCTCCCATGAGGTTGTGTCCAATGCCAAATAAAGTTTTTCCCCCCACTGAGATTATCCAGTGTCTCCTGGGAAAAATCTTTTTTGCCTGTCTCAAATAGAGCAATAAAACTCAAATTCTGCTCTCTGGTGATATCACCCACGAAACGAAATTTAGCCAAGTCACTAAGACCTCTGCTATTCCAGAATATGCCTTTCATTTTGAACCTTTTTTATTAATATTGACTGTCCTCATCTTGCAAGTTTTCCTTAAACACGACTTAGCGTGAAACTTGCCCTTGCGCATACAACCCTTAAGTTCACAATTTAATGGAAAAGTCGACTCATCAAAAACCTCTTCCATCATATCTCCACATAAACTCTGTAAAGCATCTAATTCAAGTTTCCAGACTTTCCTCCTCGCTGTCACTATCTACCCGAGTCTGATCCCTTTCCCCCCTCCAAATCCAACCCACACCTATTGATATCAGACAAAACCAAAAGTTCTAAGTTTTCTAGTTTCTCTTGCTCTGAAGAACCAAAATTGATTCCTAATTGTTGTATGCATTTAACAGCCCTACACTTATCAATAGACACAATGGAATTACAGGAATTGGTAGAAGACATACCTCCTCCGAACTCCAAGTTCCTCTTTGCTGCCCTCTCCTCAGCTTTAGCTAAAGTGTGCTCGTCTTTAGAACGTTGCAGCCTCGGACTGGTTCTAATCATTGTCTTAGCAGCTTCCGGAACTGCTGCAAGCTCATCTATCCTCTGATTCTTTCCTACACTCGCTGCCCCCTCCTCCCCCTCCCCAATCTGTTCCTCCTCCTCTTCTTCCATGACCCTGTCTACCACCTCATCCATCACACGATCAGCCGCAATACCAATGATTGCCTCGGCCTTCTTTCTTATAAATATCTCAAATTCCTTCTCCGTCATCCCCTGCACTTGCTCTTTAAGCCCTCCCATAGATAGAATGTTGCTGCCACCATCCCCTACCATATCTGCTTCCTTCCCTTCAGTACCATTCTTCTGTCTCTTGGCCTCATGTTTTTGCTCAGTCTTCTCTTCCTGTAAACCGCCCCCCTCCTTCTCCCCTTCTCCATCTTAACTGCCACCACCATTCCACTTGATAACCGCCTCTTCCCCATTTTCATCAAACCCCATTCTCTCTACTTCGAATTCCAATTCAAAGTAATGGTCCCCGATGACAACATCAAGCTGTGCTGGGATCAAACTAGGGTTTAGGACAGCCACCATCACCCTCCCAAAATTATTTTTCCTTGTCATCTCCATGTCTACCGTTTGGGTCGATCCAAGCAAAGATCCAATTGCCCAAAGTTCAGAAAATTCCCTGAGCTCCTTCCTCACTCCATATACCCTTACCCAGACTTTTGGAAGTAGAAACCCCACTTCCTTCTCATGCAAGGTTTCAAATTTGATCCGTGCACCCGCAGGGATTCCTGCCCCCTTAAGATCAGCTCCACCAAAAGCCACCGCCCGCTGCAACTCAGTTTTGGATGGGAAGTTAGCGAGAAAAGTATTCTCCTCATGATCCTTCAATTCCCATACCCACTTGCCAGGGAAAAGCCTCACCAATTGTCTCTGAATCTCTTCCTTTGAGACTTCTCCCCCCTCGACCGAGATAACATCAGTCTTTACCTCTTTTTTGTCCTAGATAGAGGTGGACGAGGAATATGATAGAATCCCAAACCATACACCGCGTATCCAACTGCATGAGCCACTTGTCGTGGTTGCTTTAAAACCGGGCACCTATGATTCACATGATAATGGCTGTCAAAAATAACACAATAGATCTCCGCACTACACTTTGCCGCAACATGGCCCTTTTTGGTGCAACGCAGACACCTGATCCCGGCCATACCCTCTCCTCCCTCCATCTTCTCTCCTTCATCTGCTTCCCCATTACTGCATCTCCACCCCCAGAACCTTCCTGCTGCACCTTCCTCTTCTCCTCATTCTTATCATGGTCTGAGTGAGTCCCACTCCTGTCAGCACCTTCAAACCCATTTGATCCTGCCATTTGCCATGTCCGCCCCCCATCCCCTCTGTTGCTCCTAGCACCATGACCACGGAATGGCCCCCGGCCACGCCAAGCCATCCCGCCTCCTTCCAGACTACCATTGTGCCGACCACCAAAGCCTCTGTGAAGACTAGCACCCACCACCGGCCTTCCTCCTCTCTGACTCCTTTGCTGAAAACGAGCGCCATGGTCAAGATCAAGCCTGAAAGCTCTATCTCTCTCCATGCGCTCCCTCCCAGCCCTGAAATCTCTCTCTTCCCACTGTCTGCCGGCCATCTGCCGATGTTTTTTGGTGTGGCTATGGCACCGGAACGCGGCTTCTGTTTCTTTGGATGGGAACCCAACCGACGTCCCTCGAGCCCGCTCACGAGGACGAAGACCTATCGGTCTGCCCGCACGCGCAAGGAGTACACCCAGTCCGCTCGAAGACCGAAACGTTTGTCCGGCGCATTGATGGCCCAGGCCGGCCCACCCGATTGGAATTTGAGTCGACACAGGAATTTGAATTTCCCATTGACCTTCCTTCCCCTTCCCTTTCCTCGTCTTCCACGCCGGTCTCCATAAACATGGTCTCTCGCCATCGCCGCCGGACAACTGCCTCATACGCACAACCACCCCATGCCAATCAGCACGACAATCCCGCACCCAAACATCCCCTAGTGATGTTTTGGGAGCGAGCCTCGCCGACGGCAACGGGCCGCACCACGGCTTACATGCCGTCCCCGGTTGTTTTTGCAAGCTGCTCTTGGAGATAGTGCTACGCACCTCCTTATTCTTAGACGTTGATGCGGCTTCACGATCCGTTCTCAATGGCGCTTCGCACTCGACCATGGTGCTATGCACCTTCAAACCAGCATGCAACGTTGCAGCTTCATCCCATATGGGCGTCGTCTGCTCTTCCATGCTTAACTGGCATGGCTCCTCCGCCTCTCCATCCGAGCTTGCTTCGGAGAAAGCCGTGGAACTTGCCTCGTCTGCCAACAGCCAGAAACGAGATCCAGTGCCATCCCTTCTCATCCCATTCAAAGGATCCGCCGAGGAACCAATGCTGGACCTTACCTCGCTCCAGCTTTGAAAAAGTTCGGATTCTTCATCTGAATCTGCAAAGACCGGCAAACTTACCTGTTCTCCAGCCTGCCTCACCTCTGTCGACGCTACCCACGGCCGCGGGGCGAGTGTAAGCCGCCGTCGACTACCCGCGGCGAGCTTCCTGGTCCGCCCCTCCTCCCTCACGCTCATCTCACTCGCCGCGACACATATGCTTAACTTACCGATATGAGGTTGCTGAGAAGTCACGGACACCGAAGAGGAACATTATACAGAATTTGATTTTTGACAGTCTCGTTCTCTTGTGTGTTTACTGTTTACCCCATTGGATGGAATCTGTCTGATATGCTTTGAAGAGAACAGACATCTTTCCCTCGTTGACTGCATTCTCCAATGCTGAGTTTAATGAGATGCTGAAACCTTCAGATTCCCTCTCTATACCTAAACCAGAGATTTTCAATGCCTCAAGTTTAGTGTGATAGTATGCGTTCCCAAATACATGTCCAACACATTATTGTTGGAAAACTATATATATATATTCCCCCGTCCGTGTTATTTATGCCTATTAGGATATTATATACAAAACTTCTTTAAAGATATATTCGTTTGTTTAGACCATGGAGTTTCATTTCGCAGTTTCCTATAGGACCATATCTGGAGCTTTTTCGATAGGGCTATCATCTAAAGAGATTATAGTTGATGAATAAAATTTGCATTAGAAATGTTGATGGTTACGACGTCATATTAAAATATGTTTGGAATATGAATAATCAAAATTTATGAAGTTTACTTTTGAAAACTCTAATGCTTTTAGTAAAAACATATAAAGATCATTTACACCAAAAGAATAAGAAAATAAAAGAAAAATGAATGTGACATGCATAAAGCTAAGAAAACGGAACTACTATAATTACCATAAAAGAGGTAGCTTTGGGGGAGCCCACAACAATTTCCCAGTCTCCCCACCAGAGCCCAGATGGCAAGCCCAGCCCCTTTTGCAAGCCTAATGACCACCTGGCCCAGCTTCATCCAGGCCATCGTTGTCCTACCCAATTTATGTATTACACGGCAGGCCGGCAAATAATGCTCAGTCCTCTGGCTCCAAACAAATAAAACAATGTTCAATTTCCCTTTTTTTTGCCTTTTAGAACAAAGAAACTTTGACATATATGCATCACGAAAAACAAATACTGTGGCATGCTCGGCTGTATTTAGCTGCGTCCTGTTTTAAATCAAGTGTATGGCATTTGGAACTTATAACAAAATTGGGGTAGAAATGGTATAAAAACTTGTTATGGTCCTTGAGCCTGTTCTTGCCCTTTCACAGCAGCTCATGACAAAATCTATCTAGCATCCAAAAGATGATCAGCAGAGCTCCATTATATGGGAAAAAAAAAAGACTAACACCTACAGGGGAGCAGCTCGGCTGTATTTTTGCTGGTGATTGGTTCATTGGCTAATCCCCTAGCATGGCCACCTCTAAAGTCTAAACCAGGCCAAGCCAGTTCAAGTATGGAAAGGTACTCTTCTTCTGAAGTAAAAAATTGAAAAGGCGACGTTGGCACTCGGCAGCAGTTAAAACACAGAAAGGAAACAAAATATAAAAAATTCGCCCACCGTGGGGCTCGAACCCACGACCACAAGGTTAAGAGCCTTGCGCTCTACCGACTGAGCTAGACGGGCAAGTTGTTGTTTCCAACTAGAAGATATATAAAAAGATACGGACTAAAATGCTTATTAATGCTGCTTCGTTTCAGTGAGTGAAACTGCGTTGTGTTCCAAACACTAAGAATCAAATGTTTGATGCACGGTGAACCTCCCCGCTGCCCATGGTACATATGTATGCGGGATCTACGTTGTAGTATGTGGGTGCGGCCGCACCCAGCAAATTCTAAAACTCAGTGAAGACATGTAAATTTTCATCCTTTTAACTTGAACACAACACATAAGCTCGCCCCCCCCCCCCTCTCTAGCGTGCGACGTTGGCACTCGGCAGCAGTTAAAACACAGAAAGGAAACAAAATATAAAAAATTCGCCCACCGTGGGGCTCGAACCCACGACCACAAGGTTAAGAGCCTTGCGCTCTACCGACTGAGCTAGACGGGCCTTGGTTGCAAATAATTTACGGTAGGTATATTTAAATTAATGCTTGCCTCACAAGCAATACTAATTCTGTAGGGAATTTCGTTGTAAATATATTCTTAATTAGAGGCAATAAGAACGGATCTGTATTATTTCCTTTTTCCTTGAAACCTCGCCAGTTCCAAAAGGAACATGTCTGGTCATTGCAAGTTGCAACATACCATGGTGGCTGGTGAAAAGTGTGTAAACAGGATATAATTGTTGTTCATCTCATTTGGCCGCAGGAAACAGGCATGCAGCATCCCTTTTCTTTCCACACGCTTGTCATGTTCATCAAGGCCATTCATTTCAATCGTGCTTTTGACACAATATCACTCCATTCAGGTGTACTGAAGTTAAGTTCTTGTGTTTGTTTTCATAATCGGAATAAACAAAGCTGTAAATAAACTTAACTTCTTTCACGTTATCAATTTTCCGATCCAGGCTTTTCCCTTCTTTGTGTCGTTTGGAGGATTTTTGCCTGGCAAAAAAAAAGGGTACAGTCTCTCTGTCTACTTTGTTGTCTACTAATTTCTTCATGTACCTGTCTTGTGCGAATTTAAAATTTCATACAGCCAGAAGCCTACTCTATGATGCTGGAACCTCAGCACCAGAGATCCAGGTTTATATTTACCGTGTAAATAGTACAATCATGTTGTCATTATAACGACTTTGAGCGCTGAACTCTCTTGTGCAAATGGCCTCTTCTGTTCAGAATAGACTGAAGCAAGTGGCCAGGGCATCCTCCAAAAATCCTCCAGAGCAGATCAGATGTGCCATCGTTGTCGTGGGTCATATCTGGGATTGGGAGCTTTCATGCTGTCACCAAAGTATCCCAGGTGCCCCTTCATTCGTTCTCTTGTGCTATGACGGCACCTGCATAAAGGAGACCCTGCACATTCCGTGTGGTCACTAGCTTCTACGCGCGTGAACGCTCGCGTTTACACTGCACCAAGCTGACTAGATACAGCGCCAGGTCATCTCAAATATTCGGTACCAACCAATATATCATAGCCAACCAATGGTCCAATTAATATGCATTATATATAGTTATATAAGTACTTTGTAATTGTTGAGAGTTATCTTCAAATAATTTGGTGCACCATTCTCCGATTTATAATGCATTCTCGGGTCTCCCCCAATATTTTTTTTTTGCTAAACACAATGGGCATAGAAACTCATGCATATACATATACATACACGTACACGTATATATGAGCACCTATGGAGATTGAACTGGCACATCTTTTAATTGCAATTGTCTTGCTATCCACAGGCACATCACCAATCATAGAAAAAATAATAGTTATAAATACGAGCATCCACATTTAGTTAGAGACTCACCCGCGCCGCCGAACATATTTGTCCACCACAAAGAAACTGTATCAACTGAGAGTTGTGCTTAGCTCACCTCCACAATACATTTTCTGTATATATATATATTTTCCAAAAAATAGCTATATAATTGTAAATTATTTTCGTACTTTAAGTCCAAAGCGACTTGTGAATGGCCTTATTCTAGTCCAATAAACAAGATGTTACAAGTGATCCGAGATCCGGTTGGATTTGTTAACTTGGGTGATGGTGTTTAAAGTGACAATTATCTAAGTTAAGCTAAACAAAGTGGTGGAGGTGTCATTTTCTACCAGATTACCACGACGTAACGCGCCATCTAGAAAAATCTACAAACCACTTGATGAGATTCAATTCTTTCGCTTTGTAAAGCTTCGTCATGTCGAAATTCAATCCATATTAAGGCGCCGTCATGTTGACGTTCAATCCCACGCTGTCCGTTCAAGTTACAAATCTGGTTAGGCTACTTGGTGTTAGCCCCATCCTATACACATACACCACATGGGATCGTTGTGTTATGCCATCTCGCTTTTGAGGAATAGGAGACGATGTGGCTTGTGATAGATTGTCATATATACATCGTCTCCTAAAGAGACCTGGTGGCGTAGGTGCGACAGCATACCGAAATTCTTATATTTTGGGAGGCTGAGCAAGAGAAGAGAAGGGCGTGGTTTGATGTTTTTGGTAGAGGCGGCCGGTGGCCGATCGAGCGCGAGTGACTGTGTTGTCATCGTGGGATAATTAATATACATGCTCAATCACGGAGTACACGAAGGAGAACCGTGGTGTACGAGAAAGAGCATACGTAAATTTCATACTCCCTCCATACTTAAATATATAACGTTTAGGACAAGCAAATTAGTTCATTTTTGAACTAAATAGTTTGTCCTAAACGACATATATTTGAGAACGGAGGTAGTAATAAATAAATCATATACCTGAATTTTATATATATTTTTTTCGAAACACCAGTAGAAACCACTGCTTCTTTGTGGCCCCCCTCAGGCCTTTTGGGCCAAGCCCATTTGTGATTGGCATTACTAGCTGAATTTTGCACACGACTAGTAGCTTCTGGCACAAAGATGAAAGGAAATGAGGGAAGTGCCCCGCCAAGTTTGTTTGCGGCTTCCCGTAAGCGCTTGCGAAGGTGCCGGCACGCACGTGCAGCGGTAGAAGGGATACGGCAGCTAAGTTGCCCTCAAAAGAGGAAAGCAATGTACTGTAGATTTTAGGATACAGGCTGTGGTACGCACTCGCCGATGTGGATGCTCTCTGGACAATCAGATCCCCGCGCTTTCCTTGGCTTTGCGCGGCCTCAAAGCTAGGACACTCAGATCTCAGCAAAAAAAAAAGCCATGACACTCATATCAATCTATGGAGGCAGATAATTTTATTCTTAAACTTGTCCTGAGTTCTCGTTACGGTTCTGGTAGGAATGCAAGGGTCATTGATGGAGGTGGTATGTGTAAGGGCAATTTGAGAATGAGGCACACAGAGAAGGTGAAGACAAACAACAGAGCATGTCACGAGTCATGACGGGCATGGGGCGATATAGGTGGCTGGCAACTGGCATGGTGATACTCGCGGCACTCAGTGAGAGAGAGGCGGAGAAGATAATGGTAAAGGTCTGGATATGATTATGGATCCATCTTAGCCATGCATTTTTAGTTGTTTCCACAATATTAGACATCAAAAGCCTAGGTACCATATAAGTATTGAAATAGTTTTGGAGGAGAGGGATGACTTGTCTGCAAAAATGGATCGACAATAGTGGCATATAAGAGCAATTTTCTCAACAATATAATAGAATAATTAATATAGGTTCATTTGGTATGGATCCAGTTTCTCAAAGAATCATCTACGGAAAGAAACTAATTCATTCTGACTCTCTAGGAAACGTTTTTTTTCTAGTTTTCATTCATTGTTTTTGTAGAATTGGAGAAACATTAATGCAGAGTTCGATGTTCTAAATACTTAAATCATTTGGTAGCGATTCCAATTTTAAAGAGAAACGATGAACGAATCCCGACCAAACAAGCCCTCGTCCACATAAAACTTCGAGCAATTTCAAGATCTAACTTAGCCATATGCCTAGGGGTGGATGTCGAGCCAGCTCGGCTCGTTTTGGCTTGGCTCGTTCGAGCTCGTTAGCCAAACGAGCCAGCTTGGCTCGACTCGTTAAGGAAACGAGTAAAAATTCTGTCTCGGCTCGTCTCATTAAGCTCGTGAGCTGGCTCGTTAAGCTCGCGAGCTAGAGTTAATTTAAAATTGCTACAATAATATATGTAATATAAAAATTATAGTATTTATATGGTCTTAATACCTCTAAAATCTACTCTATCATACTATAATAATAGAATATAACCATAACATCATTTAGAACTATGCATATAGTATACATATATTATTAATAATTAATAATTTGTTCATTAGTCTATTAGACCTTCTAGCTCGTTTGGCTCACGAGCAGCTCGCGAGCGGCTCGAGCCAGCTCGTTAACAAAACGAGCAAAAATAGCTGCTCGGCTCGTTAAAAAAAATACATCGAGCCGAGCCAGCTCGCGTGTTTCAAGCTTTTGGTCTAGCCCTACATATGCCAAGCAAGTTTGTGTACCTTGAAATCTTGAAATACCAGCCTGGGAGAGTATGTCAATGTGTACCCGATCATCATCTCCAATCAACGGCTAGCTGGAGCAGAGGATTCACCGGAGCTTGCTGGTGGGCCGCCATTGGGACGGTGTGTGACGTCAGTTCAAAATCTAGGCCTAAACAAGTTTCTAAATTTCACCTCTAAATTTTACTATGCAAAAAAAATCTCATCACATTAAAATATCGGCAGATGCATGAAGTATTAAATGTAGATAAAATTCAAAACTAATTGCATAGTTTTGTTGTACTTTACGAGGCAAATATCTTGAGCCTAATTAATCAATGTTTGGACAATTATTCACATACAAACACAATACTATAATATCGTATTTATGACATTTTCTAAAATTTGGGTGTCCAGACTTTAGAACTAAACAAGGGCCTAATAAGGGGCACCAGAGCGGAGGGGAGGTGGTGGGTAGAGGAATAAAAGAGACCACGCGGGGCCGACCGACAAAACAAAAGCACCAAGAACCAAAGACGTATACCACAAGAGGGGAGAGAGAGACGCCATGGATGATGGATCCAAGCCTTGAATAGTACAGCATGCAGTACTACTATAGTACTGGCTCTCCGTCTCTCTCTCTCATCTACTCTCCTCTCTCTAGTCTCAACGGCAGAGCAAACTGCAGACACAATGAATCATCACGTGTACGGACTAGTATTTCCTCGGAGAACCGGAGCAGTACTGGCAAGGGTGCCTCTGATTCTGTGGGTGTCTTTTGAGATGTCAACAACACTGTTCATCTGACTGCCCCTGCATGTAGTACACGGAGAATTTACAGTTTTTCAAACTGCTGCGCGTTGCTCAAGGAGCACGTACTCGTACTAGATTTCGTTCTGACTGACTGTCGGCAAATATCCTCCCATCTCCCCCACCAAAAGAAAGTTACCAATAGGATCCCCGTCTTCAGTTAATTTGTAGTATTTTTTTGCGGGCAAGTTAATTTGTAGCATTGTTATAGAGTAGTATTTGTTTTTCTTTCATCATAACTCAAGGTAATTGAACTTAAATGTTTCATTAACTTAATTTAGAGGGACAAATAAACGTATAGAACTATAATTATATAACTATAGGTGAACTAAACCTGATGAGGGATAGTGTGTGTGCATGAGTGTGCGCACTGATGAGTAAAATTCATGTAGACGTACATCTACAAGAGAATGAGGTCAACAAAAAGAAGAAAAAATAATTATTTGTACACGTGAGATGCATTTCATGATTAAGAACTCCCAAGAGCTATAACAGTTCATTGAAGAAAGGCTCCTAATATATATGTTTAGAGATCATCTTAGAGAGCGAGGGTGATTACACATCATTCTCAAAGAATGAACACACTAAATAAATAAAGACTGCAGAAATTTGAATATGTATTACTGATCAAAATGCATTCATCCACCTTGATGGGGACGCTCCTCCCGATTGAAAGACTGTATCCGCACCCTACCACTAATACTCGCACCAAGATTGTAGTGCAATAATCATCGCGCACATCGACCACCTATGGTTTATAGTACTAATACAAGTTACTACAGATGGACATTCAAAAATTACCTTCAATTATTTTTGTCACTTAGATTATATGAATTTATGCCACCTATAATTTAAATATGTAACCTGTATATTTTTTTTGGAACTCTAAATCAATTGCAATGGGAGCACAAACATTTGGGAAGTTTGTAAAGGTGCCGATATTTTAGGGGAGATCAATACCTCTAGTCACAAAATAGTGCCTTTAGTCTATTGTACTTTATTTGTGAACAACAAAATGATCTATACATATTTTTCAAGACTTACTCATATCATTGCATTATGACCAACAAAAATATTTATGTATATATGCATTAGTGAACAACACATACTTTTAATTGAAAGGAGTATATCCTATGTAATTAACCATCTAATTTAGGTACATACATAATTTTTCCATAAAAATTGCTTTTGTTTTATGTATGACAAATATTTATAGAAAATTAGCCTCTGTAATAAGAAAATCTCCAAGTAAACCCTCCTTTTCTTTCTTTTTTTTTGAATTAGAAGTAAAGCCTCCTTTTCAAATGTGAGCTGGATGAACCATAGCTGGCGAGTCGTTATTACGGAAACTCCAAATACAGGTAGAAAATGGATAAAGACAACATGACATATCATATCATCATGCTGGCAACCGGAACAAAAAAGATGACGATGAGGTCACCAGAAAACAAAAATAGAACGAAACTGAAAGAAAAGGACGAGAGAGAGACGGCATTGCACTTGGAAAAGAAGTAAGATGACACAGAAACAATTATATGGACTGGAGAAGCTCAAGTTATATATGCAGACATTTAATTCAGATATATCGTATTGATACCGACATGTGATGTTTGCAAATTTTGTTAAGTTGAATGCTTGCATCTTTTTTCTTTGCAGATATACTCGATCAAGGTGATGGTGAAATTGTTAAACAAACAATTACTAAAATATGTATGATAGCTAGGACGCTGATCATTCTCTGTGAAGTCAAAACAAAAAACTCTTAGTGTTTTCCTTTGAAAGAAGGACATCGCAACTAATGATGTATAAAACTCTAGAATACCGGAGGTTCAACAACTACTGTGCAAATATTATGTATGTGTGGACCCTTTGTTCTCGTCTCCAACGATAGTGCCATCAGAGACTGAAATGTGAATATGAATGGGACCTAGAAAATGGAGGGAAAACTAAGGGAATATAATAATGGATAAGGGTCACCACAGGCTGCACTAACACAATCATGATTAGTTGTTAAGCAGGAACACACATCATAGTAGAAACTCAAATCAATGTGACCCCATGGCACTCAAATCAGCAAACAGTAAAAGCTCGAGCATGAATCCTGAACATATATGAAGCGAGAAATCATTGCTGAGATAGAGCAGAGAAAGTGTTATTATCCTTCTCTACTTCCTGCAACTTAAATTTTCTTGAAGTTAACTGATCGATATGTTCTTTTATATATGTACCCCTAACATGATCATATCCTACAAGTCCCTTAGACCTCTCTTTATACCAACAAACAATAACAAAATAGTAATAATTAAGCAACTAAAAATTTTAAGATGGAGGTGGGATTAGAATTGGGATCGAGCGAGATGATGGAATCAGAAGGGTAGACGATCTACACTTATCACGAACTCGGCGCAGATCCTTTTGCTTCCTTTCTTGTTGTCGTTGTCGTCGCCGCCGCGGCAGCACTGACACTACTAGCACTAGCACTGGAAGCACTTGCAGGAGGAGGAGGAGCCGAGGACGATGCCGGCGGCGTGGACGGCGACGGTTCGTCGTCGTCGTCGTCCTCGCCGGCGCCACCCCCCGACGTCCCCGCGCCCTCCGCGGTCACGACAGGTGGCGGCGCGACGGGAGGCGCGGCGGCGGCGGCGGCCCCGCGCTTGCGCTTCCTCTTCTCGTAGGGGATCCCCCGCGCCTTGGTCTGCGCCTCGCGCACCTCGCGGAGGTAGATGCGCACGGCGCGGGCGGCGAAGGGGTTGGACTCGGGGCGGCCGCCGGACTCCTCGTAGGCGGCGCGGAGGCGGCCGATGAGCGCGTCGAGGCTGCCCCAGGCCTGCCGCAGCGGGCACGCGCACGGCGCCGGCGGGTTGGGCTGCCCGAAGTAGGCGCAGCCGTCGGCGTGCACCTTGGTCTTGCCGAACTGGTCCAGGTAGCGGAGGAACTCCAGCACGTGCGCGCCGCTGCACCGGCCGAGCTCCAGCGGCGGCCGGTGGTTGCGGAGGTACTGCCCGAAGGTCTGCCAGTCCCGCCGCTTCTGGGACTCGTACCGGCTCGGCCGCGCCGCCGCGGCGCCAGGGCTGTCCGCGACGGAGCGCTCGTGCCCCCGCCGCCTGGCGCGTCGGGGCCAGGCTCCATGGCCAGCTCGATCTCCTCTTTCTCTCCCAAGCTAGCTAGCACTGCCTGCCTGCTGGTTATTAGTGTAGGTAGGAGCGGGGGGAGAGGGAGGCCGGGTAGCTAGGCAGAGAGAGAATCAAGGGAGGTAGAAGAAAGGGAGAAAGAAGCGGCTGGTTGGGAGTGTGGCATCCTTTGCGGCTTTTTTGTCGCTGGTTGGGTTAATAGCGTCTCCACTACACGCTGTCGACTGCTTAATCGTAATCATTTCTTTTTTTTGTTTACAATTTTTCTTTTATTTACCGTTGTAGTACTCCGTACTAATAATCAGCATATAAACAGTGTACTATATACCTGCTACTGCTACCATGCCGCTTTATGTTTTTTTTTTGCCGAAACTACGATGCTATATATGTTAACGTTCAATTATATTGCTGCGTGAACTAATGTTTAATGTTTGTTGTATTTTTCAATAAATAAATATATCTATACTGCGTGAACTATATATGCCTTTCTTACAGAAGTTTCTTCGATGTCTTTTTATCACCTTAGCGTGTACAGGATTTTGGATCCATTGCTCTGGCATCGTGCTGTGGAAGAGTGATTTCATTCTGGTCCATATGCATGCACTTTGCTTGTTTTCTTCTCTCTTTTTTTTCCGTTGCAGCCTTTAGTTTGAATGGGATTTTGGACGCATCACTGAGCTGTGGAAGAGTGATGTGGCAGGGTTGGGTCAGGTCAGGTGGGACATCGTGGAATATCAAGTCAGCTTCGCGAATTTGTTGCCAACAGCTAGCTCATTTGATTTATGACATCATTAATATTTGCAATGGTATATATAAATTTAGAAGATTATAACATAAGGAACCATTCTCAAACTTAAAAAGACATGCAAATTGATATCAAAATATTGAGCCTGCCTATTGTTTCCAGTATTAGGGATTTTTTTAGAGACAGAATGTACCCCTATAAGCATATCCGAGAGACTGAGCCGACAGATCTCAAGATTGACGAAGTCACCACAGGTGTCTCGCTGTCGACAGGAACGTCGCCTACCACTAAAGGAGTAGCGTGTTCCACCACAAGTAACCTTACCAGCTGATCTATGATCAATTCGCCCAGTGTTAGGGATTTAGGGTCGTTCCAAATATTTACCTTCTTTGAGAGAGGCACATTGCAAACTATAATTGAATCACCTATAGTCTTTATTTCTATATATGTACAATCCAACAATATTTTCTTTAAACAAAAGATATCATCAGTAATATATTCTTGAAAAATAAATGTTATGTATCAACTTCTAACCATACATTACACTACAAAAATGTCCACATAAGATATGTGTTGCTTCTACAAGGGAAAACTCCATGATCATTAGTCAAACCGGCTATTTTCACTAGATTTTGCGGTAAAAACTTAACCATTCATGCAAAAAAGTAGCGGCCTTTCAATATAAAGTTGGATGAAGACAGATTTTGTACAAACATTATGAGCCCGACAATATCTGTAACTTTGTAGTTGTCAACCTTTTTATTTAGATTGTTTAGATGCTCAAATATTTGATGTAAGTTCTTGACCTTTCAAATAACCTCCATGCGGAAACAAGTTCAACATCAAAGTTACAATACTAGACAAACTGAACAACTTTGTATTTTTCATTAAAAATAGCTTAGAATTCTAAATATGCAATATAGATTCGTACCTATTAAGATAAACAATAACATCCCTTACATAATAACAAGTTGTTGCATAAGTGAGATGATAAGAAGACTATGAACATTGTTCATAAAATGGTAGGTTGGAGCTTTCATCTGAATTTTCTACCTATAAGATGGTTTTTAAAAAATCATGAGTAGATGTTGTAAAACAATAGATCAGTATTTGAGTATTAGCTAACTTGTAAAACAATAGATGACGATTGTACATTTGAAATGCAAAGTAATCTTCCAAAAAGCCATATTTGAATTTTTGCTAACTTGTTTACCTATAAGATGGTTTCAAAAAGTCATGAAACTTTTTGAATAGATATTATAAAAGAATAGAGACCCATTCTTTAGATCAAGCATGAATAAGTACTATAGATTTATATTTCAAACAGAATCTTCCTGAAAAGTTGTATTTGAATTTTTAGCAAAGTTGTTTACACTCAAGATGGTTTTCAAAAATCACGTTAAATCATCTAAATTCACAGTATGGAAACTAGTGTAGATTTGCTAAATTCACTTAAATAGTAGAGTTTTATTAAATTTCCATATAGGTTTTATGGTCAAAACCTAAGTTTCTTTAGAAATTACATGGTAAAAATTAAGTTTGAATGCATATAGCCCACACAAGGAGAACCGGCAACCACGCATATTGGGCTTTGTACAGTGGCACGTCGCTGCAAATCAAAGGAAATGGCACACATCTCACATGGCTTCTAGTATATGTGACATGGTCAAAATGTAAGTTTCTTCACAAAACATGTGATTAGATTTAAAATTGAAATATACGTGCCACCAACATGGCACGAACCAACGATCATGGAGACTGCGCTTTAGAAAAGCCAACATGTCCCTGCAGATCGATGAACACGTACAGTTGTACCACTCACACATCCCAGTACAGATGTTACAGTCAAAATCTAAGTTTATTAGCAAAGGACATGTAAAAATTAAGTTCAAATGCATGACACGAAATAGTGACTACATAATGTGATTCGGGAAGCCAGTGTGTCGCTACAAAACGACAAACATGGCCACACAGCTTGCATATCCTTGAGCAGGGAATAGGAAGCAGTTGGGCGGCGGTTAATGGAATTCAAAACGAGGTACCAGCAAAACCCAATCGACATTGTGTGACCAGATGCATTCGTCTAGGTGAAAAGTTACCAATCTGTTTTTTGGCAAATGTGTGTGTATTAAAAATATTATTTTTTCTTTTGAAGATGGCTTACGTCTATGTGAAAAGGTTACCAATCTACCTTTTTTATTTTTTTGCATCTTGATTCGTATGTCTTATCTAATGTATATCGTGTCATGATGGCAATGGAGAAGTCAGAAGACGAGAGAGGGGAGAAAATTGTGCCGTTCTTTACACTATTACAAAAACTCACATTCGATACTTGCATTTACTACCGGTCGGCCCCGAGAGCCACTTTAGTACCGCTGGTAAGGAAGCAACACGCGAAGCTGGAGGTCATGAGTTCGAATCCTCATAGACGCGTACGCACATTTACGCGTGAAAAGATCGTGTGACTTGCGAGCCTCCCGGTGTTACCAACCGGTACTAAACTGCGCAGGGCAGCCGGTACTAACTCGTCCCCTGACCGGTATTGATAAGAGTTTTATAGCAGTGTTACTTGCTTGAATAGACTAACTTTTATATAATGGTTTGGGTTTTTGTTTAAGAGGAGTGCAGATCTTTATTGCTACCACGGTTACAAATGTCTTAAAAAGAAACCGTTTTGCTCATAGTAATGCACTGACATATGTATAGAAAAAAACCCCACAGAAAGGAGACACCAAAACACCGCTGTGAGCAAAAGAAAGTGCCTCTGTGGGGTGACATAGGAGATGATAATATCCACACCGTTAGATCAAAAATGGACTGTTCAGACTTGTGACCTGATATAAGGAGAAAAAAAATGTTGTTTACAGCATGGAGCAAGGAGCCGAATCATTAATATTTACTGCTGGTGGAGCCGACGTTCGTTTATGGTATAGAGTGGTTAGTAGCTAGCTAACTGGGTTAAATTTGGAGGCCAAGTTTGCTTTTGTTTCTGCCCAAAATGCAAAAGGGAGGAAAAGATTCGTGTGAAGAAGACTTTTGATGGAACACTCTTTTGGTAGATGACGATATGTTACACCAGATAGACCCCTCTAGCAGTACAAGAAATTACAACATACAATCTATTCGTGTGAAAAGGACCTATGATGAAACACTGTTTTTTGTTTCAAGAACTTGCAACCTATAACCTATTACACATTGGCAACTTCGCGAACTACGTTATTGCTGGTATTTTTGTTGTAGAGGAAATATAATAAATAGAATGATAGATTTTTTCTGTGTCTTCCTAAAAAACATTATCAAGTACTAGCAAAGGCACATGTACGCACGTACATGTATATATATAAATATAAAATAAATTAAATATAACATGTCAAGATGCTTTCTAGCTGGTTGCACGTGCGCACGCACGTGTGTATATAGAGCTTTAGCTATTCTTAAATCTAGAGGCACATTATTTTTTGAGTTAGTTGGTCATTTATATGGAGAAAAACTCTCCAATCTTTTATCTATTAGCAATACGGGATAATTGTGTGCACGTGTGGGGAGGTAGGGGCCCACCTAACCGGAGGTGGGTACGCGCGGGACGTTGGGTGAAAAAAGTTTTGCGGAGAATCCATACTAAAAGGATCCTAGAGAATTGAAAACGATTTCCACTAAAAAACCCACCCCCACCCCCTCACAGGGGACCCACTTGCCGGGTTTTGGAGAGGAAAGGAGAACAAGAAACACAAGAAAACAAGAAAAAATTGGATGTTCCAGGCACTTTTAGTTTATTCTCCGCAAAACTTTTTTCACCCAACGTCCCGCGCGTACCCACCTCCGGCCAAGTGGGCCCTAAGAATAGCAACCAGCTAGAAAGCATCTTTACATGTTATATTTAATTTAATTTATATTTATATTTATATTTATATTTATACATGTGCGTGCGCACATGTGCCTTTGCTAGTGAACTAAAAGTTCCTGGTTCTTGTGTTTCTTGTTCTCCTTCCCTCTCCAAAACCCGACAGGTGGGTCCCCTGTGAGGGGGTGGGGGTGGGTTTTTTTGGTGGAAATCGTTTTCAATTCTCTAGAATCCTTTTAGTATGGATAATAAGAGTACACTTAACCTTAACATGCAACTTTCATATTATTCATGCGGGTACAAGAAAAAATAATTATGATAGGTATAGTATTATTTCCAGAAAATCCGTACTAACAAATTATAATTTTGTAACCATATGTTAATCTGAAATTTGCCACTGTAATAATTTGCAACCCAAAATATTTTCCATCAGTATGTCACTGTCGACCTGCCTCAACCACTGATGCTGTAGGAAATTTTGGATTCAAGACATTTGCAATAGCATCATGGTAGTTAACCTATATAGATATCGTTGGTAAACACACATTTTCATTATGTTCACTTGTAAACATATTTCAATAACACTACTGTACCATTCCGTGCATTAATTGTATATTTCCACGCTAACCACGATTGTACCATATTGATTTGGAAGAGTTTAATTTTTTACTCATATATTTTTTTCAGGGATATATATGCCTTTCCTTTCTAAAAACTAGGAACGCTCCATTTTCAAAACAAGAGGAATCATGCTGTAGATTAATAGTCTTTCTTTTGTGCTCTCCTGTTTGATCCAGCTAACATTATAGGTCATGGACAACAGGAAAAAATAACTCAACTTAGATTATCCCCACTCTACACGTATTGTACCAAGCTATTGTAAGCTACTTGTATAGCTTTCACCACACGAAACAGGCATATTAAAAAAATCACGAGTGGTTGAGGGCCAAAGCATAAAACAACAAAGTCAGTTATAGTTTGGTGCATGCACTGTACGCACACTGATGGAGCCACAGATGGGACAAACTCTAATCATGATCGCATACACTAAGCATAAATTAAAATTCAAAGGGCACAAGAGATTAATTCAAAATGTAGTGCTTGAGAATTAGGGGCACTACTCATACTCTTTTCTTTTGCTTTGTTTTTGCAAGTAAGGCACTATACTCTCAGATCAACTGGAGTCCTGGACATCTATCGATCTAACAGTCATCACGAGCAAGAAACATTCAAAAAAGATAATGCGCCTTTATTTTGGTATACTCTCTTGGAGGGGCCAGCGTGAATGATTAATCCATTACTAATTAAAGATTTGCTTGCTTAAAGGTAGTCTAATGATAGCGATGTCGTACGGATCCATGCATTCCAGATTTATTTTTTGGGTACATTAAACAAACAAAAAGTATCCCCGCAAGAGTTATATTTAGAGCGGAGGTATTCAGGACTGCGAGAGAGACCAACATATAGGGCCATTTCTGTCAGTTTATTTCTTGTTGGATGCTCCTTGTACAGAACATGCTCAGTTTTGTAAATCCACAAGAAGAAGGTTGAATCTTTATAAATACTAGCAAATATGCACATGTGTTTCTAGGGATCAAGCTCATATGCACATATATTATCACACTATAATACTTAAAATGATTTTATAAAAGTGCAATATATTATACACTACTAGCAAAGGCACATGTGCGCACGTACATGTATAAAATAAATCAAATACTTTATATTCGCTCGCTCATATATAGAGAGCTTTATGTATTCTCAAAACTCAATAGTTGGCAAGAAAAACTCTCTGATTTATTGTCTATTAGTAATACGGGATAATTGTGTATAGACGTGGGTACAAATGTGAGTATATTTAGGTGGGTCCTTTTTTGGGTGAAAAAAGTTGAGCGGAGAAACAACTAAAAGAGCCTGGAACATGCAAAAATTTTGATGCTTTCTAGTTTTTCTCTCCGACCAAAGCCCGACAGGTGGGTCCTCTGTGAGAGGGTGGGGGTAGGTTTTGTGATGGGAGGTGTTTTCAATTCTTTAGGATCCTTTTAGTATAGATATACATCTTTTATGTTTTAATTGGAAATCTAAAGCGTAATAGAAGAATATTTTTGGCTTAATCCGAAAGGTTTTTTTAACTTAATCCGAAAGGTGATTAATATATTGAGATCTATGTTTCTTTCTAATCGTGATAATCATTTGAACCAGACATAAAATTGATCAAATAAATACAACTAAAAATAGTACATTCGTTAAAATAAAAGGATTATGAAAGACATATTAAAAGATAGCACAACCCATCACAATAACATGATCTTAAGAATCACTAAAAAAAGCTAAATACAAGATATGAGCTTCAAAAGATAGCAAGGGTTTCTTTTGCATAAAAAAGATAGTAAGGGCTAAAATATAAAGAGAAACTAAGTTTTAGTGGCTAGGAGCGAAATTTTCTAGAAACAAGATGATGCGGATTGTGGGATGATTAACATATGTCAATGTTTTTCGTAGAAAGCATCCATGACCTGACTTTTTCTCATTTATGGACCACAGGTTGATTCAGGAAAAAGTGAGGAACTCTTTGTAAATGATATGGGCGAAGTCGAAAAGGAACACTCCTTTTAAAATTATGTAGAGATTTTTAGTTAGGTGGATTAATTGGTGAATGAATTCATATATGTGAGGAAAACAAATTGCCGGTAACCTGTCATGAGTCCAATTAATTAGTTGGTACACAAAAACATAGTATAGGCCACCTATATGAACCATATATATTTGATTTTTAGTTCTATATGCCATCACGATGATGATCTGATATATTCTTGTTGTTGGCCGCACTCTTATTTTTTCCTCACAAAGATAGGTGCCATGATTAAAAAAGAATCCAATGCTGTTACAACATCAGTAATAGGCGTGACTTGACCCCACTGGAGGCCTTTTTTCTCTTCATTAGTATGCTAGCTAGTTCCTTGAAGGGGAAGAAAGTATTTAAGTTTTATGATTTTTCTAATAATTTGGAGGTAGCAACAAGGCTATCATCGAGGCTAATTCCTACTTGCTCGTAAACTTTTGGGAGAAAATGAAATATTATATAACTTTACAGACACTGCTTGAAACCAAGGAGCATTATGGAATTTAATTGAAATATCGCCTCAGTTTTCTGCAAATTGGCAGCGCAATTATAAGCCAATCCTTGTGCTTATGCATATTCATTTGCTTTTTCTGTGCATAATAGCCTCCTGGAAAATTCATTTATAGACTCTGAAAGAATTCTTGTATCTACATAATTTTAAATATTTGATTTGAGTTTAGATATGTCTAGTTATTTTTGGAATTGTTGTCCAGGAGATGACAGAAACCATTCTAGATACGACTGTACCGTGGCGTCTTGTAAGCAGCCACATGAGCATCATATAATCTGTACAACAGTGCTAGGGATTTAGGGGGTATTTGACATCATAGAAGAGATATAAGTACCAGACTGGCAACAAAAAAGGACTGTAAAGACTTTTTATAAACCTCAGAGTTGTAAGTAGGTTTTTACATTGATATGGTGTTCGGAGTACATGTCTTTATAAATATTTCTGAAAGATCTTAATTATTGGTTTATTTCTCATATTAAGCTAATTAATATTGACTGCTTGGAACAGTTGCAAAATGAAGATGCATTAGATGAGTTGTAAATACTGGAACTCACTTGCCATGCATAAATTTTGATGTAATAGAATTCCATATTCTAAAAAAGAGAAGTTTTTATATAAGAAAGATTTATATATTGGACTGCTAAAAATGTATGGTTAGATATCTCTCAAGTGGAAAAAAAGTTGGGTCATTTGTTCTTTCATTTTTAACTTCAGTCAATAGTATTATTGGCAGTTTGGCACTTCTTGCATATGCAGCGGGTCTGGCACGATTGAATCATTGAAAGATATAATCACGGGCAGGACTCTCCTTCAGAGAAATGATCTAGTGGCGTGCTGACCAATCTGGTGTCATCGCCATGGCACCATTTTTATGGTAGTACCCTCTCTTTGGTCTGATGGAAAATTTGCTGCTATCATGCATTTAAAGTAAGGCAATAAGTAAAAACCCTTCTCCAAGATTATATTGCCTGATCGAGTGGTTTGTCTTGATGTTCTGTTCCAGCGTTTTCCTCTTTAGGTCCTTGGCCTTTGTAATTCATTTGTTGTAATTATTTTTAATAGAAAATATCAGTAATCCCCCTCCCTCCTTGTTCACGTAAAAAACTATGAAACCCCATACCTTGCCAACTCCATTTCTCAGTTATACAAACTGCATGCTCACTTTAAAGTTTCTTTTTATGTTTTTTTTTGGCTTAGATTCATTCGTTTATGTGATCATTATTCTCTTTCTAATTAATATATAGTAATAATCGTAAGGTATGTGGAATGAACGTAAAAAACAATACAGTATATGCAAAAATAATGTATATACGTTTGTTTTCTTAATCTTGAATATGTAACCATCAGATTATTTTCCACAATTTATTAGGCTTTGTTGCGCACTCATTTTCAAAAGAGTAAAATATATTCACATTGGTTTCAGATCCCTTGTACATATCGCATAATTTTAGTGTGATTACAGCCACCTTTACATAATTGAGTTTGATCTATCTTCCTTCTTTTTCTTTCGTGAGATGACATGGTTACCTATTCTTTCTTTCCTTTGAATTTTCAAAGGTATCGAGGCAGCACGTATACCTCTCAATATTATTCCAGACCAATTCAAGGCATATTTCAAAGGGGTCAATGGCCTCAAAGAAGGGCCTGATTAAAAAGAAACAAAGACACCCATCGCTCTTTAACTAAATATTTAACACAACAGTTATCACTTGAGACGATATTCTTGGTTATATTTCTAGAATAAAACTTTTGAGATATGGTCAGTGGTACATCACAATCTACCCTCCCTGGTTAATTAAATCGCTACCCCAGTGTATATAGCAGCCTCTAAAGTATAACAGTGACACACTGCCACTCCCCAGAAACCATTTTTTACTCCTTTTTACCAAGACTTTTGAATTTCCTTCTGGCTCGATCTTTCAAGTGTGACTGTCCCTACCATATATATATATGCACCAATCGATGGATTCCTTTCAATCATTCAGGGACAGAAAAAGGTACTGATGCAGGTCGAGAAAAGAAAGGGAATTCCTCCATTAGTTAGGTCGTTCCTACGGGTGCATCCTCCCCAAATTTTATATTATCAACTTGGTACTATTTGAAGTGTCAATAGGTCCAACGCTAAGGGGAAAAGAAAACTAAAAGGTTTTCGAGTTGTTTATGCACAGTGGCAGACGACGACGTGGCAGCTAATTTACTGTAAAGTAATGCATAATCGCACCATTACGCTGACGTAGCGAATCTAGTTGAGTGATTCACTAACCTAATTAAATCGCCGGCTTCTAGCTCGGGAGTTTGAGATCTGACTCCCAGTTCCAATTGGAATAATCTGGTGGCTCTAGCTTGTCTATTTTCTTGTTCTATACTTCTAGCTAATGTTCTATAAGCTGCTGATGCCACGACACGTGGATATCTGAACAATGCCGGGAAAATGTGTGCCTCACGAGCTGCTTAAGATTTTCATCAGTGATCTGCCAAAAAAAAATATTTTCTTCAGTGAATTGTATAAAATTACAAGAGCATCAAGAAGGGCAGGACGGCAAGATCCACACGACAATTTTAGATTAGTAGTATGATTAACAGAAAAAGAAACATAGCAAGTCCGTTAATTCTATCATTTGACACCATTTTCACACATTTTGGATAATCCAGAATTATGAGGTTTCCTAATCAATTAAGTAGCAAAATCGACCTAAGGTAAAGGAACTCCCATTTGATGTTTTCTCATTCGTTGAGTCCATTTATGCTGTACTATGTTTACTGTTGGTTATTGATGACAAACAACAACAACACGGTAAGAAAGCAAGCACTTTTTATCCATTTACGGAAATCATATCTCTATTTGTTCTCGTCCAACATCTCTACACTGAAAAAAAAAAGCAAAGAGAATCTCTTTAGAGCATCAAGGACTTGTTGATTTCCAAGCAACCATCATGTATGCTTACGATCCAGTCAGATAATACCTCGCTTTCAGCCCAATATTATCAAATCATTTATATGTACGAGATTGGATCAAACTTTGCCTAGTATATAGATAGTGGTTGGAACTACATTCTGGTGCCGTCCACCTATATAGCCTTAAAACTGAAAAACCTGATACGTGATACTACAACCTAAGGAAAAACTGGTTATGCCCTAGTAGCAATAGTCATGCATTCCATCCATTCCAAATAATTAGTCATTCAACCTTGATTGTGTTCAGTCAAATTTCTATAGTTTTGACCAAGTTTATAGAAAAATAGATCAACTACTTCCATAAGATGCACCGTGCAACAATTTTTTTTGATGTATCTCGTCTACCCCTTAAAGGATAACACTGGTTAATTTCTAGAATAAATCAAAAAAATATGAGCACTTGTGTGCTAAGTGCTGAGTCGATGGCTCGAACTCGGGTGGACAGGTTCCACCACCAAGAACCTTATCATTTGAAGTATGATTAGTTCGCTGACCATGCAACATATTTTGGTATACATTTATTCAATAATGTAGATATCTATATTTTTCTATAAATTTGGTCAAAATTATATATTTTTGACTTAGAACATACCTAGAACAACTAATAATTTGGAACAGAGGGATTTTCGGCTTGGCATTTAAAGCCACAACTTCATAGTTGAAGGAAATTTAACAAAATACTTTATTTACTCTGCTGTACATATCATGAGAGGTTTATAGGATGTGCCCGCGTTCATGCTTCAAGGAGATTTCACCTCCTCGGAAGGACAATTTATCTAAGATGTTGCAGTTTTTGTTTCTAGCTAGGCTCATAAATTGTTCACTTGCATTCGTATATGTTGAATTTTCATATTGCAAATTGAATAATAAGGAAGAGATACATTCACCAAATAGATTGTGGAATGTGAGAATCCAATGTGTCTGACAGCATGATGAGTTAATTAAAATTTGATACGATAGCTAGTCCAAACATATGCATACACGGGAACATGTGGACGCAACAGCACGTAATCGATAGCTCACTGTTCAAACAAACTAAAAACTAATTTCTCCAATTAGACAACATCTATGGAGTACTACTTTCCAGCAGATTAATTAAAGAAGGTGCTAAAAAAAATATGTGCAGTTGATTGTACCTGGCCATCTGCAACGCTATCTCCTGTAGGTCCTACAAGCACAGTAGGCAGCCATCACCTCATGGGGATAGGGAGAGATATTAGTGGTAGCCTAAATCCGGACGCAATGCGAACCTGAATAGTGCTACGAATTAGGCCTAAAACAATAGTGCACTTGCGTAGCTTCTTGACGTTGCGACACCGATGTAACCAGCATCCCAATCATTCTCCCCGGTGACACCACGGTGACGCAACCGGCGGCCTGCATCTCATCTGCTCCTGTGGGAACACAAGAAAGTATGGTCCGTGCATAAGAAAAGAAAATCAATTGCTTGATAGAGCATAAATTTTCTTTTTAAAGAATAAAAAAAGATAATTTGTTATATATCAATACTATATCAAAATGTCTATCGTTCAACCAATAATAGATAATTTATCGAACTACTAGATCTTCATCTCGCTAGAGTTCTCCAGCACCGATGTTAGAAGATCACACCACAACATCGCAGAAACGGGTGGCAAGTGCGACAAGATCACGATTTCCTTTTCGCCCGGCCTTTTCCCTTTGTTGTTTCGATCTCCCTTGTGGAGACGACCACTTTTTGTTCTCTTGTGTTCATACGAAAAGAACACCGGACAGTGCCAGGGGCAGGAGGGGAATGAACAAACCAACGAAATGATACGGAGCAGGAGGATGCTTGCACGCAACAGCGCAGGAGAGCACAAGCACAACGCAAAGCGCTCGCAATTGGGCGCTAAACCGAATCGGCCGGTGTCTGTGATTGGAACCCCACCACTAATTAAAGGTGGGTTAATCGGCTAATGAGCTAGGGCTAGCTAGGCCGTAATGACGACGCGACGGCCGAATATTGCTTTGCTTTTCTGCCCCGGCACGGCCATCGTGCTCACCCTCATCATGTCTGCTGGCTATTAGCAGGGGCTGCATATGCTGAGCCCCGGCCCCATGATGTGATTCCCTCTCTCTTTGCTCATTAGTCTGGTGTGTACATTCATATATACTCCCTCCATTCTTTTTTATTTGACGTTGCTTAGCTCAAATGTATACTAGCCAACGTCATATAAATCAGAACAGAGGTAGTATTCATTAATTCCTTGGATGGAGAGGAAAATAATTTGTGTACGTTGTCCTACTTTTGTATTGCGCAAAAAGGTGGTATTTCCATGTGTCGGAAAATTGCTCGATTTGGTTGGTGTAGGTGAAATTATGATGTAGCACCTAGTAGGTGAGTTTTTTTTTCCCTACCGCACGATGACATTAGTCTCTATTTGGTCCATTCTACAAATTGCAAACATGATTGTCACCGCACCACAAATCAATTAAATGGGACTTTTGCTAGTTTTTCCTCTCCTTTAATTAAGGTCCCGGTTGGAATTGTTTCCTGTAGTAAAATTAATTCAGTGGTTCTGATGACGAGCGAGGAACCATGAAACATCTACGAGTGTGTTTGTTGGGGTGCTTTCGATCATAGCACCTTCCACCTGCAGAAGCTAGCAGGGGATCCATGATCAATGGCAATTGATGCGAGAGGCACGACTACTTGGTAACCTTGGAAGCTACGCACGGTAACGCACTTGCGCTCTTGAGATGCCTTCTGCCATAGCACAAGGCTTTGCCTCGTGCATCGGGAGGATTGCAGATTTGCAGCTTATGATGCATTATTTCTGCTATAGTTGTTACAGACCATGTTCTAGTAGCCAGGGAAATAAGATGGTCCTGTTGGAATAATTATTAGGGCTTTTGATTTAACTTAATCCAAGGATAGAAATAGGTGTGCTAGATATACTATAGCATTGATCACATAACACAACTATATTCTAGACATTTATATATATGACAACACTGCATATGAAAAGATCTACCATACATACTTGACAACCGAAGCAGTAGCGGATTAACCACGAGCAAAACAAATCTACACATGATCATATCTACTATGATGTGTTTCTTTGGGGTGGAATTTTTTTTCCACCACGTTTGACCACTGATTAATGGTATAAAATAAAGTCAATTTACAAAACTACCTTCACAACCACCAGTTAATTCGTGAGACCTATCTAATGAGGCCTTTGATCGCATGATTAGATGATGGTAGTGTATCATTACTGTAGTAAATCATGAGTTAATCAGGCTCATTAGATTCGTCGCATAAAGTTACACTCATCCTTAAAAATGTTTTACAAATAGACTTCATTTAATACTCCATGCATGCAAGATTTCATGGGGAAAATTTTCCCATGGACAAAGAAATGGACCCAAGGGAGTTAAAAATTTAATTAGAGCAACAAGGTTTGCATGTTAAAAATTAAATTGGAGATTCCTTTTTGAACTTCTAGAGCGACTATATGTTGGTCTTGCGTCCTTAATCTTATTACTGTTATTAATTTGAGATTCTTTTTAAAACTTCTAGATTAATCATAATAAATATGCAAAGAAGATAAATTCTAGACATTCTGACAAAAACAAAAGGCATATGTTTGTTATAGAGTTTACTCAAAATACTCTAAAGTAAGTTCTTAAATATTTCTAAATTACTCACATATGCCACATTATGAAAAAAAATAAAGTAGTCCCTTAATCTTTCATTTAATTTACCTACCTATGCCATTATTAGGAAAAAGTCTAGATCACCCCTCACCTATGAGGGTTGGACTACGTAACCCCCCAACCTATAAAACGGTCTATATCACCCCCCTGAATTTTCAAAACCGGTCAAATTACCCTCCCCCACCCCATAAAGCAATTTTGGAAAATGATAGTAAATCATAGAAAAATCATAAAATGAAAAATCCAATTGCATTGGACTTCAAATGAGTATATCTACACAGTGAACATATAATATGATATGCTTTAGTATATTTTTTTGTTGTAGCTTCAGATCTATGCTTTTCTTCATAGCTGCAAAAAAGTTGTACTGAAGCATATCATATTATATATTCATTGTGTAGATATACTGATTTGGAGTCCAACGCAATTGGATTTTTCATTTTATGATTTTTCTGTGATTTACTATAATTTTTCAAAATTGCTTTAGGGGGTAATTTGACCAGTTTTGAAAAGTTCAGGGGTGATTTAGACTGTTTCATAGGTTAGGGGGTTATGTAATGCAACCATCATAGGTGACGGGGTGATCTAGACTTTTTTCCTATTATAATAATCAGTACAAACATCTTGATGTGTGTGCTATAGTAATACCCCAACATTTAATAATGGAAAATAATAGCAAGTAACCCTTAATTTTACATCAAAATTATCCATATCTGCCATTATATTTGAAAATAATCCAAGTACATCCTAATCTGCATCTAGATTACCTACTTATATCACTTGAGAAAAAATCCCAAAGTACTTCTATATACGCTTCTAAATTATCCAATGCTACCGTTGTTAATATAGAAAAAAAATGAACTCGTATTACATTATGTGTCTCACCATTCATACCACTTACACAAACATACAAGCAAGAAGCGACGATCTTATCTCCATGTCAAATACTGTCGAATACATAGCTCAAGCTCAGCTAAGGTTTCAACTCAAACATATATGAGACATGTATAGACGAGGTATATGCAGGGAAACGGATTAATGGTATATGGAGCAAACTGGTAAGTCTATTATAACCGGACAAAGGAAAGAAAGTATCGGTATGAGTACTAATGCTAGTATATATGAAATAAACTAAAGAGCGAAGACACAAAATTTTAATTAGCTGTGGAACCTAAATTTATTTATGAACTTCTAACACTTATTTCTAATAAAATTACTGGACCGGACACAAGGACTAGTGGATGGATCATCACTGGCACTGTCAAATGGAAAAGTTTCCTGCCATGACCGGGCTACACTAAATCACTAACACCCTTGACTTCATTTGATAGGTACGGGTTAGAACCAATCCCTTCATCAGATTGGAGAGGGATGGCTCCGATGGAGACACGGAGAGAGACACCAGGTTGGTGCTGACCTGGAGCCACTCTCATGCATCATCAGATATGTCAGTCAGTTTCAACAGGAGAAATTGGTAGCACATCCGATTGTTAATCCTATTTTGCACCTGATTTTGAAGCAACGTAACAGTGGAACTTAACACATATACGTGTATTAAGCAGCTATTTTTCGAAGGGTGAGTGAACTGAAATTAGAGAGAGATATATATCATCTAAGTTATGTGCCGCTCTTCTTTTTTGCTCTTTTTAGAAAAATGATATTCTCCGGCCAAGGACATATATTTTTTGTCCTTTTTGTCGGAAATTCGTCACAGGCTCTTTTCTTTGAGAATGGGATAGATGGTCAAAGGCCCTTTCCACTTGATTATTGAATATAGCTCTCAGATGTATGTACCACAATTTTCAGAAAGAGAAGACACAGTACGATGGTTCACGGGCATCGTCGCGCGCAACTTGGCAGAATCCAAGGAAAATGAACCAAAAAGAGAGGACGGGATCTCGTGAAATCGATGTGTTGATGCCGCCCTCAGCTCCCTGGCACGACGAACACTGTACTTACAATTTGCTTAAAACTAAGCCCATTTGCTGCATGCCAGTCCTACAAGAAAGACACTAGTCCTTCGTTAATTTTAGCACCGATAAATATTGACATTAATTCATTGACAGGCAATTAACATGCCGGCTTCTTATATATTAAAGAAAGACGAGTACTGCCTGTATGTATCCTGTTTCTACTTGGGGAAAAAATTTTCTCGAACGCGCACGAGAACTGCGTATCATTGTATTAATAGGATACTTGGGGATTTTTTTTAACTTGGGGGAAAATCATACCATACACACATACATACATATATATCCTGGTCAATCCTAGATGTTAACATTAGAACATGGAAAAAAATCATACCACACACAGATAAATAAATATATATCCCTCAATATAGTTTACTTGCAGCGACGGCGCCTCACTCATCAGCTTAGTGTCCTATCAGGGTCAGACAAGTAGACCTGCACAATGTCGGACCGGCTTGGGCTCGGGCTGGGCCAGAAAAAGCTCAAAGTAGGACCCTGAGTAAATCCAGACAAAATACAAAAGCTAGTGGCCCAGTATCTACTATCAGGGTTTTTTTTTGAGCTATTGTTGAGTTTGAGAACTCAAACTCAATGTTGATGCTTGTATTTTTTAGATTTATTTTAAAAAATATTAGCAATTTTTTCAGCAGTATATAAAGTGCGATGGTCTTCTGACTACACTGGTTTACTTGTGTATATTGATAAAGGATGAACCGTGTACTCCGTATATGAGTGTCTTTTTTGTGCTTTCTAATCTCACTAGTGGACACGGACAACATAATTTGGATTTGTCGTACAAAAATATGGCATCAAGAATCCAAAGACGACACCATGTTGTTCTTTTGGGGCAAAAATGGGTTGAATTCACAGCTGGCAACGTTAAATTGGCAAAATTTGCTATGGGACATTATTATTTTATGAAATTAGCTAGAACACACCGTGACCACTTTAATTGTTCCAGTACCATTACAAAAACGCACTCATTTGTCATAACACACCGCGGCCATTAAAATAAACATTTCCCTTATGATACGAGGAGAGAGAGGGGATGGAAAATGTCCATTTTACCCTCCATAGAAGTGGGTCGTAACAGTGGAACTTAACACATATACGTGTATTAAGCAGCTATTTTTCGAAGGGTGAGTGAACTGAAATTAGAGAGAGATATATATCATCTAAGTTATGTGCCGCTCTTCTTTTTTGCTCTTTTTAGAAAAATGATATTCTCCGGCCAAGGACATATATTTTTTGTCCTTTTTGTCGGAAATTCGTCACAGGCTCTTTTCTTTGAGAATGGGATAGATGGTCAAAGGCCCTTCCACTTGATTATTATTGAATATAGCTTTCAGATGTATGTACCACAATTTTCAGAAAGAGAAGACACAGTACGATGATGGTTCACGGGCATCGTCGCGCGCAACTTGGCAGAATCCAAAAAAGGGAGGACGGGATCTCGTGAAATCGATGTGCTGATGCCGCCCTCAGCTCCCTGGCACGACGAACACTGTACGTACTTACAATTTGCTTAAAACTAAGCCCATTTGCTGCATGCCAGTCCTACAAGAAAGACACTAGTCCTTCGTTAATTTTAGCACCGATAAATATTGACATTAATTCATATAGACAGGCAATTGGCATGCCGGCTTCTTATTAAAGAAAGACAAGTACTGTCTATATGTATCCTGTTTGTACTTGGGAAAAAATCATACCACACACACACATACATACGTACATATACCACACATACATACATATATATCCCTCAATATAGTTTACTTGATACGGGGTTTGAAGCAGCAACGACCGCCTCACTCCTCAGTTTAGCCCAATTTACATCATGAATACATTTTAGCTACAGGCTAGTGCCCTATCAGGGTCCGACAAGTAGACCTGCACAATGTTGGACCGGTTTGGGCTCGGGCTGGGCCCGAAAAAACCCAAAGTGGGACCCTGAGCAAATCTAGAAAAAATACAAGCTAGTTGCTCAGTATCTACTATCAGTTTTATTTTTTTGAGCTATTGTTGAGTCAGGACCTACTTGTATTTTTCTAGATTTACTTTAAAAATTAATAGCAATTTTTTCAGCAGTATATAAAGTGTGATTGTCTTCTGACTACACTGGTTCCAGGGTAGTCATAGGGAATAAGGTTTACTTGTGTATGTTGATAAAGGATGAACCGTGTATATGAGTGTTTTTTTTGTGCTTTCTAATCTCACTAGTAGACGCGGACAACATAAATTTGGATTTGTTGTACAAAAATGTGGCATCAAGAATCCAAAGACGACATCATGTTGTTTTTTTGGACAAAAATGGGCTGAATTCGCAGCTGTCAACGTTGAATTGATGCATGGCTTAATTTTCTTTTTTGAGAGAACGCATTATTAATTCTTATAGTTCAATCCATTTAAAACTTGAGGCTTCTTTTCGCTGCTGGTGATGGCCCTTGCTAACATGTTCCAGATGGGCCAAAGTTTTAGGTGCTTTGGTTGATGGGCCCATTGGGAGTACAGCCCATAATATAACCAAGTGATGGGCCCGTATGCGTCATATAATCTACTACTGGGCTCGGGTCAGTCATCTTGCCTTTTTCGCAACGCCTGTTGATTGATTAATGTTGAGCCTTATGCTGGATGTTGTAGCTGTCTCTTCCCGTTTCCCAGCCAAATACCCTTCGCATGCGGAAAAAAATTGGGTGCGCACCGGGCGCACGCGAGCCCCGGTGCGCACCCCCTCATGATGCCGTACGCGCAGGATCGGACGCTCGGCTCCCTCGGCTCTCGCGCTACGCGTCCCGGCCTCCTTCGCGCCGTCACGCACTACCGGATTTCAGTACTTCGCCGTGTGCCTGGGGCACACGGCGAAGCCTCTTCAGCCACACGGCGAAGTATTCACCGTGTGTGGCCTACAGCGAAGCCCATACGACGAAGGGCACCGACGGCGAAGCCAGCTTCGCCGTAGGCCATTTTTCGAACACACGACGAAGATTTCGCCGTAGGCTAAATGAGGCACACGGCGAAGAAAAGCAACAAACGGACGTGCATCCGCCGGCCGTTAGGGGGGGTTTTGAAATTCAAATCTTCGCCGTGTGTCTGGGCCAAGGCACACGACGAAGATAAATAAATAAATCCCCCGAAATTCATTTTTTTCAATTCTTCGCCGTGTGCCTTACCCCTGGCCTACGGCGAAGATTGTTTAAAAAATTATTTTTTTACCTCTACATATTTTTTTAGGTGTGCATATATTCTTTTACATATCATATTTAATTTTCGTAAATTTTATAATTGGTTTGATATATTTCGCGATTTAATTTGATTACTAGGAACGAGTTGAAGTGAAAAGTTGGTGGCCTCTATCAAATCCAACTGAATTGTCAACAAAATATATCCATGCCTTTCCATATCAGGAGGTAGATGAGATAGATATCAGATATATGCAGGGTATGTACAATCACAAAGCGGAAGATAGATTTGTTACAACTGCAGAGATCGCTCCGACACAGCAACAAAATTGTTCCAATAGGCTATATCGAATCCCAATCAGATATGTTACAGAAATAGCGAAATCCTTGTATTATTTCATATGCAGGAGCAGAAGTATAATCTACCAAGTACCAAGCCAAGCAGCTGAACCCACAGCTTCCATTCCATTTATAGACTGTTAAGCACTGGCTCCACCAAATTGCAGCATTCAGGCACTGTGATGATGAACAAAAAGCACGGGAAAGGGAAGCTGTGATGAGAGAGAGCTGACCCAGGGTGGCGCTGGCGGGGCTGGCGCCGGCCGGGGAAGGGACTGGCGGCGCCGGACGGCCGGGGCGGCGCCGGACG
>OAMR01000398.1:1207672-1217981 GCA_900205405.1 Echinochloa crus-galli | reverse complement strand
CTACACGATTACTCGCGACATAAATGCAGAACAACTAGCTCAAGTAAATGCAGAGGAAATATATTGATTACTCAGAGTCGAACATAAAGAAAAGGAAAAGATACCAGAGCTTTACCAGAACTCCAGAAGACGACTCCGGAATCCCGAGCGAAGCTCGACCCTGACTCTAACTCCCAATAGGACTAGCCTACTCTACATCTTGAAAGTGGAGAATTGGAGACTTGCTCCCAAGTGGTGTGTGTGATACAAGGGGTATGCCGCTGCATTTATAGGTGTCCCAAGGCGGTTGGAGGCTGGGTAACCGCCAAGGCAGCTGCCAACACCGAACCGACCTGTTCGGCCGAACGGGCCTGGCCCGTGGCCGGCCCTCCCCTGCACCGCCTCTGCGTCCTGGTTGTCATGGGCCGCCTTTCCTTGATGGGGTTCGTGTTGTGTGGGCCCAAGTTGACGTGGCGGTACTCCGGGATGAGTTGGCTTCGTCCACATGTCATATACTTGTTGTCGCTTGGTCATCGTTGATGTGGACGGCCTCTGGTGGCTTGTACGGCTAAGGGGGGTACCCGGCCGAACGGAGTCGTTCGGCCGATTCGGTCATTTTCGGCCCCAATAGCACGTATTTGTTGTAGTTGTACCTGCACAAGTGTCACTCACCAAAACTCGTGGAACTTTATTAGAAATAAAACCTAAGTACATGGAATGTTGCATATAACCTCATTTATTCCCGAGTATTGGTGGTCGGATTTGGGTTGTAACGACCGCCAACAGTCTCTCAGCTGCTTGATGAGGGCTTTGAAGTTCGATTTGTTAGTGGTGCTTCTCGGATTCTTCATTCTCGAGGTGACCTTGTTTGCATGATCATTCCCGAGAGTCAAGTTTTCGTTGCTGATTTCTCGAGGTCTTTTGGTGTTGCTCGTTGTCTCGTTGCTGGTTCCTCTTCCGAGCTTTGGAAGTGGCATAAGAGGTTGGGTCACTTGAGCTTCGACCTTCTCTCTCGTTTGAGCAGTCTTGACCTTATCCGAGGATTGCCCAAGCTTCGGTTTGAGAAGGATTTGGTTTGTGCACCTTATAGGCATGGCAAGATGGTCGCTACTTCACACCCATCTCTGACCGATGTGATGACTGAGCGTCCTGGGGAGCTTTTACATATGGACTTGGTTGGTCCAGCTCGCGTTCGCTCAGTCGGTGGGAAGTGGTATGTCCTTGTGATTGTGGACGACTATTCTCGCTATACCTGGGTGTACTTCTTGGCGATGATGATGGAGATGATATTCCTTCGATGGTCCCTGTACCTATTACTTCCACTACGACGACTACGGTTGATGATGGTCCATCCACCACTTTGACATCAACACAAGTACATGGAGATCAAGTGGAAGCAGCGGTTGAGGGGGAGGCGATTTCAACACGTGAGGCACCAAGACACATTCAAGCTCGCCATCCTTCCTCAGGGATCATAGGAGACATGGATGAGCGCACTACACGGTCAAGGTCAAGAAACTCATCTCACTTTGCTCATTCTGCATTTGTCGCTTCTTTTGAGCCCAAAGATATTGGACATGCTTTATCTGATGCGAATTGGGTCAATGCCATGCACGAAGAGCTTGAGAACTTTGAGAGGAATGAGGTGTGGGAACTTGTCGAGCCTCCACCAAATTGCCACCCTATTGGAACAAAGTGGGTTTGTAAGAACAAACAAGGTGAGAGTGGTGAGGTTGTGAGAAATAAAGCTAGGTTGGTTGCCCAGGGCTTTTCACAAAAAGAAGGAATTGATTTTGAGGAGACATTTGCTCCTGTTGCCCGTTTGGAGGCAATTCGAATCCTTCTAGCATTTGCTGTTGCTAAAAGGTTCAAGTTGCACCAAATCGATGTGAAGAGTGCCTTTTTGAATGGGGTGATAGAGGAAGAAGTGTATGTGAGACAACCACCTGGGTTCGAGAGTGAGAGATATCCCCACCGAGTGTACAAACTCCACCGAGCACTATATGGCCTCAAGCAAGCACCTAGAGCGTGGTATGGAAGGCTGAGAGGGTTTTTGCTGAGTAAGGGGTTTGTGATGGGCACCGTTGATAAGACCCTGTTCCTGCTTCGTGTTGGCAAAGATATCTTGATCGTTCAGATTTACGTGGATGATATAATCTTGGTGGCTCTTCTAATGTGCTTGTTACCAAGTTTTCTGAAGATATGAGCAGGGAATTTGAGATGTCAATGATGGGAGAACTACAATACTTCCTTGGGCTACAGACTGTCTCTTATACACATCTGATCATGGGTGAGTGCCTTGCGCCTCTTTGTGTATAATCTTGCACCCTCAAACGCCGGGAATCGTTCTTGATTTGATGATTTTGGGATTTGTCGATGACAACAGCTTTGGATGCGGATGAAGACGTACCGGAGCATGATTGGCTCACTCTTGTACCTGACTGTGACGAGGCCGGACATACACTTCGTCGTGTGTCTGTGCGCTCGCTTTCAATCATGAGGTATCTTCGTTTCACTCCTGAGCTTGGTTTGTGGTACTCTGCCTCCTCCACACTCACACTCCGCAGATACTCCGATGCGGATTTTGCTGGGTGTCGGTTGGATCGCAAGTCCACTTCTGGGACTTGTCAGTTTCTGGGTTCGTCTTTGGTTTCTTGGTCCTCTCGCAAACAGTCAAGTGTTGCTCAGTCTACAACCGAAGCCGAATATGTAGCCGCAGCCAGTTGTTGCTCTCAGCTTCTTTGGATGATTTCTACCTTGAGTGACTTTGGTTTGAGTTATACCCATGTTCCACTTCTATGTGATAGCACCAGTGCCATTAGAGTAGCCAAAAACCTGGTGCTTCACTCAAAAACCAAGCACATAGACGTGAGATACCATTTCTTGAGAGACAATGTTGAGAAAGGACATATCGAGTTATCCCATGTCTCCACCCAAAACCAACTAGCCAAAATTTTTACCAAACCGCTTGACCAAGCTACTTTTTCCCGTTTGCGAGAGGAGCTTGGGGTGTGTTTTCCCTTCTGAGTTGGTTTTGGAGCTCACTTTGTAGCATATGTATAGCCTTCTTGTATAATTTGTATATCATGCTTTTTTGTTGCATGTGTATCATATGTCTTGCATTTGTCATATAGGATGCATTGTGATATACTTAGAGCTTGTTTCTTGTACATATTTATTTTGAAGCATGACAGGATGAGCTTCTCTTATATGGAGTGACCAATATAACTTGCTACATTTGAGCTAATGAACGTGTGGATAGTCTTGTCGTGTTGGATAGCTAAGCACTTGATTGATTCATTGTATATCCATAATGTGCTTGTTAATGGTTTTTAAAATGCTAAACTTGATCTCACCCATGAGCAAATTGGTTAAATGTTTGAGTTAAAGCCTAAATGATTTTTCATGATTAGGTTGTGCTTGGGTATCTATTTCTTGCCATTTGGGTCAAAGATCATTTTATCATTGCAAATGTTTAGCCCATTGTCTATGTTGTGGAGAGGCATAAGCTTCTTTTTGCCGCAAAGGCATTTCATGTACCATGTTTAAAATCTGAAAAAGAAGTGTTAAAAATTCAAATATATGCTCTCCAATTGGTTGATCATGTCATTTGTGTTTAAATGTGAAAATTGGGTGCTAAACCGTTGCATGTGTCTACCAAAGAGAAGTCTCTTGTTGGAAGTAGACACATGGCTCGGTAGCTTTAACATGACATGAACTAGATTGTGGGTGTTTGCAATGATCTCTTGCTAAGAATAGGTAACAGGGGACAACTTTTGCATGATATAGCTCTTTTTGGCTTGAAAATGACTTTTTGCTCATGAGGTGGTGAATTTTTGAAAAACTTGGTTAAATTGGAAACTACTTGGCCATATGATTATACAATCATGAAATTTTGTTGGCAATGCTTATACAACACCTAGGAATATCTTACTTGCTCATTTGACCATGTGTAGCATTTTATATTGTTCATTGTATATTTGAGAAGCTCTAGGTTGAATCTTTTGCATTTGTGCCTTGATTCATGCATTGGCAACAAGGGGGAGAATTTGTTCCAATTCAGCATATATGCATTGATTTGCATTAAGAGGGATACTCAGTTCAGGGGGAGAACTTGAGTTTGTATGCACTTGTTCAGGGGGAGTATGCATTTCTGCAGGGGGAGCTCCTTGTGTTCCTGATTTTTGTGTTTTGCTCTTTTGCCGATGGTGTTGAGCACTTTCTGCCTCTTCTTGAGGGGTCGGCATTCGGAGCTCGTTGTCTCGGTTGTGTTGAGCCGTTGCCCTTGTCTTAGGGGACCGAGACCTTCTCTTTCGAGTGACTTTGTTTTCGGCTTGTTCTTCGCTTTGGTCACCTGATTGAGTCTTCTTTTCTTTTCTTTTTCTGTTTTCCTTTTTCATATCCTGAATTATGTGTGTGTTGTCAATGCACTCATCAAGGGGGAGATTGAGGACCATGTGTATCCGAGGACCGGTGGATGGTCGCTTCTCAGTATAAGAGACAGGGCTTGACCTTGATGGGCTCGCGCCCGCCGTCGCCGAGCCGGGCCTGCAGCGCCAGCACCCTCGCGGCGGTCGTCGACGCCGTGGCGCCGGGCGTGTCGTTGTCCAGGGACGGCGACGGCGCGCGCGCCCCGCCGCTGACGACGCTGCTGCCGTCGTTGGTGGAGGCGCTCGGCGGGCGGGAGTCGACGGCGGCGGCGTCGTTGCGGGCGTCGGCCTCGGAGCGCATGGACATGAGCGGCCAGAAGACCGCGCGCACGGAGCTGAAGCTGCCGGCGCGGCGGCGCCTGCGGCTGCCGCCCACCTTCATCTTGCCGAACGCGCGGCGGAGCTGCTGCGCGGGGCGCCGGCTCTTGAAGAGGCCCGGCAGCGGCAGGCAGTGCCCGTTGCATGGCTTGCACTCTACGCAACACAACGGCATTGCACAAGCGAGAATGGCGATCAATCGAGTGCAATTATGATTTTAGCTGGTGTATGTATGTGCGCGGATCCTTGCAATGTTGGTCGTGAGAGCTGAGAGGATTTTGTTGTTGGTGGTTTGGATTGTTGGATCCGATTGATGATTCAAAGGCCGGATAGTGGTTGTTGAACGATGATTATATATGATGATGGATTGATGCTGGGCGCTATGGCCGATGGGTGGAGGCGGTGTTCACGTAGATTGGCAAAGTGGGGGAACACGATGGAGTTTGGGTCTTTGGGAGCTTGCTAGCTATAATCTCTTTGTTTCTCCTCGAGTTCCTTATTTGCTATTTTCGTTCTTGGCTCGATTCTTCGTTTCTAGACCGTTTGGCTCCGGATTTGTTTGAGGGGATCATGGGTGAGTGCCTTGCGCCTCTTTGTGTGTGATCTTGCCCTCTCAAACGCCGGGAATCGGTCTCGATTCGTAGTTTTTGGGATGAACTAGTGAGAAGGTGTTCTTTTGTGTGATCCGCGATTTCTCGAGTTGTAGGGAGTTAGAGGCCGAGATTTTTGGGGCATAACATCCTCTTAGGGTGCTAATCATCTCCCCAAAGTTTCGTCTCAAGAGCTCTAGCCGTTTGGGAGATCCGGTGATGGATTTGGGAGGAGAGATCCGCGGGTTACTGTAGCTGTTTGTTCTGTTCGTCCGTCGTGTTTCTCGAACGGTCCGCGCGAAGTTGGCGGATGGTCCGCGTGGTTGCCGGACGGTCCGCATGTGATTGGCGGACGGTCCGTGCAGAAGAGTTCGATGGTGTTGTCTTGGATTTGGCTAAGTGTTTTCACGGACGGTCCGCGTGACCTTCTCGGACAGTCCGCGACACTGGCGGACGGTCCGCGGTAGGAGCTCGCATAGTCCGAAAAAAGGGCCTGGAGTTACTGGAGATTTGAGGTGATTTTACGGACGGTCCGCCCTGTCTAGACGGACGGTCCGCCATGACCACGGACAATCCGCGACCTCTTTGCGGACGGTCCGCCCTGACCCAGGCAGATTGCTAATCGTTTTGTTTCCTGAGTTGAGCTTCCGCTTGATACTTCGTTCTAGCTTGTTCCTAGGGTTGGTAGGTCCGATGTGACTACGCTATCTTGGCAAGCTTGTGAGGAATCATTGGTGGGTGATTTTGGGATATAGGCCGAGTTTCGAGAAGAAATTTTCATCGCAAAACTAGACTCTTTATTTAGTGGACCCCACCTGTCATCTTATCTTCTTCTTCTCCCCACCGCTCGCCGCCTGCTCACTTCTTCGCTTGCTCGCCTGGCGATGGAGGACGCCATGGAGGTGCTTTCTCCACCTCCTCACCGTCGCGCGCCTCCTCGCCGTTGCGCACCTCCTAGGCGCGTCGCAGCCATCCTCCAGCTCCGCTGCTGACGGCCGCGGTGCGTAGCGAAGCCTCGGCGATTCCGGTCCACCATAGCGCGCCTACCCACCGCCGTGCGCCTCCCCGCCGAGCACCTCCCCGCCGCCGAACGCCTACTCGCCGTCGCACCTCTGCTTCGTCCCGCGGCGGGCCGTCCCGCCTCCGCTCCGGCCGGCGAGCTCCTTCTCCTCGCCGCACGAGCTGCTTCTCTCCCTCCGCCGGCGTCACGCCAATCCGCTCCGCCAACGCGCCCACTGGCGCCGCCGACCTCAGCGGGCCCCTCTCGCTCCTCCTGCCCTCCTCCCGCCCGGTCGCCGCGAAGCATGGCCCGCCTCCACGCTCCCTGGCCACCGATGCAGCTCCCCAATCCTCTCCGCCGCAGCCTCGCCATCCCCGCCACCGACGCAGCCTCGCGCTCCGCCGCAGCTCCCCAATCCCCTCCACCGACGGCACGATTCGTGACGGGAGGGGGACGTCGAGCTCGTGGCCGGCCGAGCGGGGGCGGGAGTGCGAGATGCCGTCGTCGGGGCTCTTATGCTCATCGCTGGATGAGCGGGCGGGACGCCGAGGTCTTTGTCGGCCGATCGGGGGAGGGGCGGGACGCCGATGTCTTCGCCGGGAGCGCGAGACGCCGTCCTCCGGGCTCTTCTCCTCGTCGCCGGCCGAGGTCTCCTCCATGAGGTAGGGCGGGAGGCGGCACAATGGGGATGGGTTGCAGAGAGAGAGAGAGAGTGAGAGAGAGAGGGGGGAAGAGGGATGGCGAGGAGCTGTTGAGTGGGGAGGGGCGAATGCCGAGCGAGATGGCGAGTGGATGGATATACCGAGACTGTTGGAACGAGTTTTTTCTACTTATTCTTTTTTTACAGAGAAAAATAGATATAGAGAGGTTGTTGGAGTTGCTCTTAGAATGTTTAAGTTCATCGCTTCAGCTTTTTTTAACAACCTTAAAAAAGGTACTGAGACATTCAAAAAATAATTATTACGTATATCTAAGGTACCCAATTTTAGTATCTAGGTACAAAAATTGTGGTACCTATTCGTATACCCCCTTAGAGAATCTACAAAAAACCTTGTGCCACTAAGTAATGCTAGTTCTACTACACACTGTTGACTTGTTGAGATGCAAGGTCCTGTAGTAAACATGCCAAGATCCACCACAGCATAACGTTCATGGTGGATCGAGATATACGCGCAAGTCAGCCCCAGCTGCTCGTCGCGGCCTCCGATTCAGCCTCCCATGCCGAGAGTCTCGAGATATTGAACTTCCCCTCGCCGGCTTCTGCCTCCGCGCCGCCGTCCGTTCTGATGGTGCTCGTTGTTGGTGGGGGCTCGTCGGACCTCGGCAACAGCATGACGTCATCGCAGCCGCCGCCTCCGTGGCCGTGACCGGCGGTGTCCTCAGGCATGAGGTACAGCAGCGCGTCGTCTTCGCCCTCCATCTCGATACCCTCGAGCAGCAGCCTGGTGGGGATGGCGTCTTCGTCTTCCTCGTCATACTCCACTCCCAGAGACGGCGAACGCGACATCCCGGTGGACGCTGCCGACGGCGAGCCCTGCGACTTGGTGTCGGTGCCCGACGCGGACAGCGCGGCCGTCGTCGGAGCCTCATCGGCCAGGGAAGGGGATGACGGCGGCGGCGGCTGCGCCTTGTTGCGCGTGGTGCCGGCGAGGCAGTTGCGGTGGAGCGGGACGGGGTGGCTGTGGTCGCCGGTTCCTGTCGTATATAACAGCGTGATCAGTAGCGGAGTCGAGGCATTTCCCAAAGATTCCGCGAGCATATTATTAACTTTTATTCGAGTACGCTAATGATAGAAATATGCTGTACATACTTTCTTCTCGATCGAGTCGGCCCGCCTCCGCCGCCGGCACGGCCGGATGTTCGCGGCTTGCCCGGCGGCGGCGCTTCGTTTATTGGCGAGGATGGCTGCGGCGTCTCAGGCTTGGGCGAGGCGAAGAAGGCCTGCAGGCACAGGTCGTCGACGGCCGGGTCGGCCAGGAGAGGTTGCGAGGCGGCGGCGTCAAGCAGCTGGTCCGCCTGCGGATGATGCGGCGGCGGGAGCCCGGAGCCGGAGGAGGAGTTCTCTGACGCCGACGGCGTGTGGTGGAGCCAGGAGAAGGAGTCGTCGTCTGAGGCGGACGGCGGGGCGACGCGGCCGCCGCTGCTGCAAGCGGAGCGCACGACGGCGTGCAGGTCCCAGTTGTTGCTTCCGCTGCTGCAGCACCACCCAAGATCGCCCTCCATTAGCCGGCTTCTTCTCGAGTTCTTGGGTGCCTACGGAGGAGGGGAGAGGGGGGCGTTGACTTGCTATTGCCAGGGAGAGGGCGAAATGGAAATGGGAGTGCTAGTGGTGGCGACGGGACGGGACGGAAAAGGCGGCACTGGGTCTGGCTTAAAAAAGGAGCATCGGAGAGAGCTAGCCGGGCGAGCTTGGCCGTTTGGGTCTGGCTGAGAGCCACAGTGACGTATGGAAACTTGACTTCGCTGAAAATGTCGAATTAGAACGTGTTAATCAGAATTTTCAAATTGTGGTTGCAAAAGTTTTTTTTGTATTTGGAGTATAGTAAAAGTTACCCAAATTAATCTCTTTCTTTAACTTAGCGGAGTATATAATAACATGAAATACAACAAACTCATATATAGGTTCAATGGTTTAATCTCTCGAAATGATAAGGACAAGATAGAGGAGCCATTTTTTTCGTTTATCTATTTCATATTTATATATGTGCTTTATTAGATATACAATTTGAGTAGTCTTAATGGCATAGAGCAAAAGTGAATAAGTTTTAGCAGGGGATAGACGTATACTTTAGGTTGGCTTGAAGTTTAATAAAGCTATATTTATAATTTAGGTGAAACAAGGTGCAGCGTCAAACATTTTCAGTATTAAATAAAATCAGTTTACAAAACTACGTACAAAACTACCGGGTTATAATTCGCGAGACATATCTAATGAGCCATTTGACCGTATGATTAAGATGATTACTGTAACAATACTGTAGCAAATCATGGATTAATTAGGCTCATTAGATTCGTCGCGTAAAGTTACACTCATCCTTAAAAAGGTTTTACAAATAGACTTTATTTAATACTTCATGCGTGCAAGATTCTCTAAGGAAATAATTTTTAGAAAAACAACCAAACACTGCCGATGTACAACTAGCTGACAGCACGAGATTGAGAAAAGTCAATGTGGGCATCACAATAAATTAAGTATGAATTTCTTAAGAAAAATATCTGGACTAGATCAGTTCCGTACTTATGTGTACGGTAGCCCATGGAATCAACTAATCTAGTGGGCGACAATGTAGGGTATATGCATATATACTTTAATAGTTAGCTAGAGCTTGTCATTTGATTACTGGCATAGTATCTCTTTACAAAGGCCTCCACAAACGTCGTCAGATCAGACATCATTGATTTCAAACCTCATACCACGAAATCGCTCTCTTAACAACCTCAAATTATAATTAACTTACAATGTTGCTCTTATCCTTTCCCCCCAAACATCCGCTGAGTGCTAGCATTTTCGTCTAGAAATTAATGCGTCCAGCCTCAGGGAGCTAAGTTGTATGAATTATCGAGATGCAAGCAAGCCCATAATCATTTTATTCGTTCTCTCATCATTTGATAATATATCAAATGATGTTCACAATCTTTTTATTCTCTCGTCATGTCAAAAGATTCCCTCTTTTGAAAATGTCCCTAACCCTTTTCGAAAAAAAATGTTCCTAAGAGATAAGAACCCGTACTTCTCGCCGCTGTACCTCCACCAGGCTGGATCCAGCTAACTAGCAGTTGAGTAACCCAGCTAGTCAACAACGGCTCTTATATATATTTTATCAAAATCATGGAGTAAATAATACTTTAGACTGTTTGATATAGTTAATGCTCTAGCTATATGCCTATATTCGAAAAGAATTAAAGATCTAGCTAGCTAGGAAATGCATAACACTCTATTATTGGATGATTCAGACAAAGTGACTTTTGTTTAATGAATGAGTCAATATTGA
>OAMR01000398.1:1178379-1204353 GCA_900205405.1 Echinochloa crus-galli | reverse complement strand
ATTATCGAGATGCAAGCAAGCCCATAATCATTTTAGTCGTTCTCTCATCATTTGATAATATATCAGTGCATGATCACAACGAAGCATGTTCACAATCTTTTTATTCTCTCGTCAGGTCGAAAGATTCCGGCCCTCTTTTGAAAATGTTCCTCTAAGAGATAAGAACCCGTACTTCTCGCCGCTGTACCTCCACCAGGATGCAGCTAATTAGCAGTTGAGTAACCCAGCTAGTCAACAACGGCTCTCATATATATTTTATCAAAATCATGGAGTAAATAATACTTTAGACTGTTTGATATAGTTAATGCTCTAGCTATATGCCTATATTCGAAAAGAATTAAAGATCTAGCTAGCTAGGAAATGCATAACACTCTATTATTGGATGATTCAGACAAAGTGACTTTTGTTTAATGAATGAGTCAATATTGATAAATGCATCAACATGTCGAAGTCAAAACTCTCTGGACAACCTGTTTGTTTGGCTGGTGCTGGTGGCCGATGTTGGTTTTTGCCGAGAGAAAAATACTAGTGGCTGCTTGATGGCTGGCGTTAGTTTATGCTGAAAGAAAAACACTGTTGGCCGGTGGCTGAACCAGCCAGGCGAAGCCGTAGAGGGCACTATGGAAACTCTTGAAAAAAAATTGTCGGCGTCATAGCGGTAACGCATATATAGGTTGTACGGCTCCGGCGCCTAATTGCGTATATAAAAATGCATCAACAGCAACGACAGGCAGCACCTTAATTTAATCATATCATAGCACATGATGCCTGCAACTCTGCAAGCTGATGCATCCATCACCACATGACAAACACTAACCTGCTGCCGGCCGGCATCTGTATAGATCAAAGCTCCCACAATATAGTTCCAGGACCTTATTTGAAATCACCACCAAATGTTGGAAATCGCAAGTAGAAAAGGCATGGATACACTTATGCATAAACTCAACGACTCCTAATTAACACCGAATCAAACAAGGGCCTGATGTGATCAAATAATGATTACCTATCGGAAAGTACGACTAGAAATATATCATCTGGTACAAATAGATCGATTCCTGAGGATCGGTGGCCAAGTTCAAGTTTTACTTGTCTTGATATGATAGTTCATCGATCGTATCATTGCTGATGGAATCTCACATGGTCCATCACATGGGTTCTGTCATTTAGCATGTGGCAACACCTGTTCCAAATCCACTAGCTGAGCGCTCGAGGGACGCGATCGATGTTGTCCTAAAAATATTAACGGATGAGAGACACAGCAGATCGATAGAATAGAAAAATGCTTGGGTCCCGTACAAGAGTTGACATTAGCGCATAGAAAACTTCATGGTGATGGCGATAGCTTATCATCTTAAAATTCGGCTCCGTACATATGCCATCGCCTAGCCTTTGTCGTAACCAGACTAAGTGTGTATGCTGCAAGCTGCAGAGGAACGCTACATAGATTATGCACGATTTGGATCTTTATTTGGGTCCTGATCTCATGGATCTATTCCTAATCTTCGTTCCAATTTACCAGCTGTCCAGGACATGGATGATGGATGACGATGTACACGTACAACACACTTTTGACTATACTAGTATAATGTCCGTGTGTTGCTACGGTTAGTATAAATTCTAGTACTTAAAAAGATATATTCTTTAATAAATAATTTGATCTCTATTACTGTAAAATCCTATTGTGACTGGATAATTGCTATTGCTGAGAGTATATATAATAATCTTTGCTATACTTTTTAGACGATAATTGTTGTTTTCTAATTATTATTAAGGCACTATAAGCAGCATACTCTAGCTCTTATTCGTTTCTTCAATTTCCTTTCTCTTGGTCGCTCTCTCGCCTCTGTCACGGTGAAAAAAAAATGACGATTTACCAAAAAATACAAAAGGGCTCAGCAATCTCGCTTAACTATGCCAGCCCAAGATAGCCTACCAGCCCAAGCCCAAGCAAGTCACATGTATCTAATCTTATCCATCCACCCAAGAGCCAAGAGGCCAGGACCGCACGTCCGCACGCACCCTCGAAGAAAAAAAAATCGCAGCTCCCAGCGACCACTCCGCCTACACCGCCGCCGCCGCCGCTTCTGTCTCCCGCGCGCGTGTGCTCCCCTCGCAGTTAGGCCGTGCCCTTTCCTTCCTCCGGCGACTCCTCTCTTGCGGCGCGGCGCGATATCTTGGAGACCACTCCTCGCTCTGTTCGTCGATGCGCCCGGAGGCCGGGCGTTGGGAAGGCAGCCGTCGCCGGCGGCGCCATCCCCACCACCAACAGCACGACTCCACGAAGATGCGATTTTGTGTTCTGTTTTGTGTTGATTTTTTTTTTGCTCATCCATGTTGATTTGTCTTCCGATTTGTGTTCACGGTGCATTGGATCTTGATTTTTTTCGATGTGTAAATTCTAGCTCGGTTGGTTCGGTCGTAGACCGAGATCGAACCGAAATGATCGAGATCGAATTGGCTCGGCCTTGGTAATTTTGTTGAAGGACCGATCGGTTCCTCGATCGGTTCGGTTAGGGAGAGAAGCGGGCCGGGTTGACGATTACGTCAGCGAGGGAGGTGCTGACGTCAGCGACGTACCGCAGAAACCATCGTTGCTTTATAATTATATAATTAGGCAGAGATTGTTGTTTACAAGTACCAGCCAACAAAATTGATGTTTAAGCATCCATTAACAAACTTGACAATCGCATAGAACCACTTTGGATAATGAATATATATTAAAAATCTCATTTTAGAGCAAAGCTAGGGAGATTTCGATGCATATAATAGTGGTGAATGTTTCAAATGGTTTGATTGAAGGGATCCTAAAACATTTAATTTGTTTTATAATTTGGATCTAAGGTTACTCACGCTTCAGCTATAGTTCCGTTCTGTCTAGGCTGGGAACAGATTTTTGATGCGGTTACATGTGCAATATCTGCTATATATTTTGATGGTTTTTAGTAGTAATTCTGAGACTGAGAGTGCTCAGGCACCACAAGAGCCCTACATATCACTAAACACCCTTTCTACATGCTCGAGTATAAAACTCTTCAGCAAAACCTCGTAAAGAGAGCAAAAGCATGAAGCAACATCACAAATGATATAATGGATTAGATAAACCACATACTTACATATTTAATGAGGTCATCCACACTAAAAACATTAAACCGCGAAGGGTCACGATAAGGTACACTGCAGCTAACCAATTCAATGTTCACTTCTCTGCCCCTCTTCTTCATGTGCACATTCTTGCACAAAACGGCTGTCAAACAAGTGGACAAATATAGAAAGCATTGTTTGTGGAGAAGTGCTGACCTTAATGCAAAAACTCCACCAAAAGCTGCTTGGGAAATGGTTTGTTTGCCAAAATCAGAAGGGGGACTTGGGGTACTTAATTTGAGAACTCAAAATGAAGCGTTGCTGATGAAGAACCTCCATACACTACAACATTCCTGTTTATGTAGAGACATGTTGGTAGAGTAATTTCTGGATATGCCTCTGTAGCCACAAATATACTAATAGATTGAGACATTGGTAGAGGCATTCTACAAGGTGTCTTACTTACTCTAGTTACAACCCCACCGCTTAACCAAAAGAGACAATCTTTGAGAGACATACAGAAAGTGCCACAAAAATTTACTATTAAGCAACTCAAAGGACCGTGCATTATTTGTGATGCTAGAGGCAATCATGTCATCCATCGCCTTCCCGAACTGTCTGAACAAAATTAGATAAAGAGTATTATAGTATTACATAAATGACCATATTATTTGCTTACGGTACTTGTAGGAATATTCATGAACAAAATGCAAACTTTACAATTATTATTGACAACATACTATTGATCTAATTGCCACCGTTATGGAAGTAAAATGGCACTAAAATCTTCAACATGCTGTCTCTAACCTCACAAAGCTCATCACTTGCATCCTCGTCTTGTTCCGGCGGTTGAGAGAGGTCAACATGTACTTGTTCTTCCAATGCTTGAGCATGCCCGCTGATGTCCTCATCGCTACCCACTGGTTGCTCCTCAGTGTCGGGGACGAAGGATTCTGGCGAGTGCGGTGCCAACGCGAGGGGCGGCTGCTCCTGAATGCCATCCACCATCGGCTCCTCAGTGTCAGGAACGAATGAGCCAGCTCAACGGGGCGCCATCGTGAACTCATTGCTGAGTTCATCCTCCGAATCGGAGACAAAGAGGTAGTCGTCGCCACCACCCTCCTCTGAATCTTGAGCAAAATCGATCCCTTATTCAACCACAGCACCTTGGCTCTTGCCGCGGAGGCTCACCTAAAAGCCATGACACCCAGCTGGTACTCGCGGCCCACATCGTCGTTGGCTGCCTCCTCACCCAAGCCCCCCATCCTCGATGCTCGCCGTCCATTGTAGGTTACCTTGGATTGCCTCATGGATGCAATATATATGGTAGATTGGGCTGCTGCTAGGAGCGGATCTCGCGCCAATTCGTCCCGCGCCAATTCGTCGCAGAGGCATGAGAGAGATCGCGAATAGATAGCTGATTTGGAGCGCAAGGGTAGAACGAGCTCTGGGGTGCGGAAAGGTGATTTGGAGCGCAAGGGTAGAACGAGCTCTGGGGTGCGGAAAGGACGCGGTCGCAGGGGAGAAGACGGCGGCGGAGGAAGGTGCGAAGAGGACGCGGTCGCGGGGCGCGCGGCGGCGGGGGAGAGGACCGATTCGTTTCGGTGGAACAAATACTCTCTCCGTATCCATTTGTTGGTGGTAGAAATATTTGACGCCTTCCCCTGGGCCTGACCCGTTCAACAGGAAACGCCTTCCCCTTCGTACACGAAAAATGTATGCGAATACGCCAGTTGTGTAAACCAGTCTCATTCTCTTCTTTTTGTGCTATTCAACAGCAAGATAGAGCTCTTTTATTTAAGTTGGCTTGCACTAATCTGAACTAGCAGTATGGGACTAAATGTGTCATGCACACTTGCTTTAGGATTCTTTAAATGTGCCACATTTTTCCAGCACATCTGTGGCGTGCATCTCCTTTATCCGTGGCGCGTGCTAATCTCTGCATGCGTGGTGTGTGCATTCTGAGTTCCTGCTGCATTTGATGACGGCCCGCGAGGGTTGCCAGCACCAGAGAGAACTCTCACGTCGTCCTGAAGATCGTTTGCCTTCTCAATCTATCCTGTACCAGAAGCACCACCGCTGCGACAGGGAACGAGAGAGCTGTGTTGTTGCTCCTGCGTGTTCCACCGCCTCCCTTCTCGTCGGTGAGCTGCTCTGCAAGATTATCTCTCTTCTGTATTCATTGGGAATAATTATCTTGTGCTAAGCCTGCTGTCCCGTCTCATTTTGTTTCTGCATGCAAGCAAACATACACAGCTCCATGCATTCATGTACGCATATACCAGCGAGCGAAGCCATCCGTACCTGCACATGACCAACAGAAACAGCCGGCCATCATCTATATATCCTGCACTTTCGCATATAGATAGTCCCTCATATTAATCAATTTTTAATCATTGGTGGCCGGTGATTTAATTAATCAGCACTCTTTTCTGCAATTCTAATGCTAGTCCATCCTTTCCGAGTCATATGACTGAATTTCAGTAGAGATCTTTTCATATGTTGTGGCTTCATAGAGCATATATATTGTCACTGCAAATTAATATTACTTTCTTTGACTTTATATTGCTTCAATGGCACCGTATTAATTACTATCACTACAACAAATTTAGGGTTTTATAACGTTGCAATTATGTCATAGAATGTATAAATTATGTCATCTTTTATGATTTGTGACATTCGCGTGACAAAAATTCATTCGTCACCTATACCCCGTAATAAAAGATGTTCAATGACGTTTATGCATTTTTTCGTCATAAATTGTATGACGTTTCTTATGTCGTCACTAGATTATGACGCCACCTATTCGTCGTTAAAAGACATACAAAACGTCACAAAACCTTATATGCGGATGACATGGCGGTGACGTGGCAGCACCGTTGTGACATTTTAATTCGTCACAAAACATTTTATGGCCCAGTAAGGCCCATCAGTGAGCCATCGGTTTATGGGCTTGGCCCAATTGTAAGGTTTTTTTATTTTCTGATAACAACTATTTTCAGGCCCATTATTTTATTTTTTCGCAAGGCCCATTCTAATTAAGCACATTATCTTTTACAGGCCCTATTTTTGACTGGGCTGCTACAGAACAACCAAAACACTTATGTCTTCTCTGCTGCCTACTCCAAATTTTCAATCAAAAGTGCTTGTTCCTTGAGGCTTCTTATTCGTCGACCTGAGTCACCAAACAATAATCAGCAAGCAATATTTGCAATCCAGAGGCAGAGATGCAAAGCAAGAAATTATTGTACTTAAATTCCAGAATTATAGTTTTATTCACAAACAGATAGCATATAACAGATAGCTTATTAGTGTGCCTGCTGAGTGCTAAGCTGCTTAGCCTGCAGCGACAACCAATCTGTATCATGCAAATATGTCATATAGGAACACTAGCATTGGCTTTCATTAGCTTACTAAAACATTACAGAATGACACAAGCAGCACACATAAGTGTCAGGCAAGCATCAAGTTATCTCACAAGATCTATGTGTCAGGCACCACATGCTTTTTTTTGTAAATCTAAGTGACAGTAACCAACACAAAAAATGAAGCAACAAATGTAAATAAGCTAACAGTAACTAAAATAAGCAACAACTATCAAGAGCTGAAGACCACATTTGATGCCATTTTTTTTCAAGATTGAGATTTGGAGATTTGCAGAAAGTTTGGTCTCACCTTTAAACCTTCTAGGCACTGGTGGCACAAGATCCTAGCCCTTCTTCTCCCCTGGCCACAGGTCCTCCCTGATCGGCAACACGGGCGGCTCCTGCCCTTCTACACAAATATATTATATCTACTCTGTCAAACTCTATTACAACAATCTGAAATGAAGGACTAAACAATTGTCTTCTCACAAATCAGTATAAAAACCTCCACTACCTTATATTCCTGATGTAGCACTACACAAATCAATACAAAAACTTTATTCATATAGAATACACAATGCAACTAAACAAACCTTCCTAACCAGATCGATGGCACAATGCATACTAGATTTTATTTTGATGTAGTACTAAGCAAAAGCTCTGAGAAAATAGAAATTTTCCTCTCACCTTCAAGCCTTCCTTGCACAGGGCAGGAAGTATGGCAGCAGGTCTTCTTCCTTTGTACAGACGCAACTCCCTTCCTTGCACAGACGACGCAGATGAGTAGGTCTTCTTCTCTTCGCAGTTCATCAGATTCAGAAGTAAAGGGACACTGCATCCATATTTCTTGTGTTCAGAACTGCAGAGACAGGCAACTTATAAGGCACAGACTAGTATTGCCATATCCAGTCCATGAAAGAAAAGTTCAGGTTAAGTAGATTACCTCAATTTGAATCACAATATTGTCATGGATTGTGAACTCTAATTAGCTAATGTAACACATACTAGTGACATGAAGATTATTCAAACCAACAAGAAAACTAACTTCCACGAGTGTATGTGTTCATATTCAACCACTAGGATAATTTCATTTCAGTCAATCAACAACTAATTTGGCAAGTCTGTGAGACAAATTTCCCGAAATCAGAACACATCCCCAATCAGTAACCCTTACCCTAGGATAGGCGCCTCACCTTGATGTGTCGACGACATGCGCGGCATGAGATGCTGTCGCGCACGCCGCCGGCTAACCCTCACCGACAAGCCGCTCGGGCATGACCGCGCGCACCACATGAGCGGCGGCGCGCGCAGCTGCCGGATCTGGTCCTCTGCGGCGAGCAGGCGCACGGCGTAGAGGCGGCCGCGGGACTGCAGCGAGGTGACGCCGAGCTAGGTGGGCAGCTAGGAATCCTCATCCTGCGGCGGAGCTGCGGCGGCGGCGATGAGGAGCGGCGCGACGCGAGGGGAGGGGAGAGGCGGGCGGTGTGGGGAGAGGAGCGGCGGCGACGAGGAGCGTCACGGCGCGAGGGGAGGGGAGAGGCGGGCGGTGTGGGGAGAGGAGCGGCGGCGACGAGGAGCGTCGCGGCACGCGGTGAGGGATGGGGAGTGGCGCGGCGTGAGGGGAGGGGAGAGGAGTGGCGGCGGAGAGGGGGAGGTACCGGGAGACAGAGAGAGGGGAATGACGGTGGAGCTAGGGTTCTGCTGATTTTATACGGTAGGGGAACAATCACAACCGTTGGATCAGCGATGGGTGGCCAAAATTAGTTGGCCTATTTGGGCTGAACAGGCCTTGGTTTATTTCTTCTTTGGCTAATATTTTTCTTTTTCTTTTTCATTTTAAGCCACCTTTGTGAAGTAACTTCCAACATTATTTATCTTATGTACACTGATATATTTTTAATATTTAATAGACAACATATAAGTTGTCACATAGCAGTTTCAAAAAAATTTGAACAGATTTGGTATTTTCTATAACTTAAATGAATTTCTACATACTTATCGAAAGTAGTACCAAGTTGAACTATGTGTACCTCCAATAAAATTCAAACAATTACATAAAAATTATATTTAGACTCATATGTCGCATTATAGCTAATGTTTTGGAGATAGATGAAAAATTCAATTATCTTCTAGGAACAATTCAAACTTCTATATTCAAATTACCACATAACAATTACAAAATAATATCTAAATTTGGTAAAAAAAAATTATAGAAATTGACATGACAACATATTTTTGGTCCATAAGCTTACCCATAAAATTTCAACTAGTTTCAAAAGAGTTGGACTATACATCGTTCTCAAATAATACATCACTCACATAGTTTCATATAACTCAAGTCAAACTTGGAGATTTGAATACCTTATAAAATTTTCGAACTCGTATATACCTCAAATTTAGAGACAACCTTATATTGACCATAACATCTGACAATATGAAGTTACATTAACAATTCTCGTGCAAAAAACATGTCTTTTCTATTCTCCACTCGGTAGGTGAAAATAAGCTATAGGTAAAAGGTCAAATAAATAGCAATTAACATAAAAACAAACACCATTGTATGAAACATCGTGATTTTATAAAAATTCAAAAAAAATTCATCAAATTTGGAGTTCTTATGAGGGATAAATACCAATTACAAAATTTAATTCCGGATTAAAAAGAGAAAAGATGAATGTTCATGGGCTGGACCATAGAGATAATTTTTCAAAAGCACAGGGGCTTAAGCGAGAAGAGGGGGTACAAATGTAAATACTTTTTGAATACGTTTGGACATCGGGTTGAGTTTGGAATAACGCAGGGGTTCTTTTGCAAAGATGTTGCGCTGACCGGTGTGCAGCCGGATTGACTCAGGGCCGACGTGGGGCCGTTGGATCTTGATCCAAGGGTTTAGCTCGGATCTGAGGCTGGGTCACCGGCGGGGACGGCGGCGCCGCTGGCTCCTCGCGGCGGCACGTCGCCGGAGCGAACGCGTTTATGAGCTAGGGTGCTTGACTTTGGACGGGGAGCGAACGCATTTATGAGCTAGGGTGCTTGACTTTGGACGGGGTTTGGCGCTAGAGAACCATGGGAGAACGGCGAACTCAATCGGCTGATCCATGGCGGCAGGGGAGCGACGCAGACGGCGGCAGCGCCATGCGCGTGTGGGGGAGGGCTTGCCGGAGAAGGGTGAAAACGAGCTAGGAAGCTCTATTCGCGACGAGAGTTGGCCAGGGAGAGAGCTGGGATTGCGGTGAGAACATACATGTACTTCACGTCGGGCAACGAGGCACTGAGGCGGCGGACGACGTTGACCGGCGGCCGGCCATCAATGGCGATGCGGCGCATGCGCCACGGAGTGCGAGATCGTGCGAAGAGGGGTTCGGGCTTCTTGTTACCTCAGCGCGAAGCTGAACCGAGGGTCGTATCGAGCGGAGCTGCGACAACGGCGGAGATCGACGGCGCGACGGCGGAGCTCCAACGTGGCGGCGACGGAGGTTGGGGATGACACGGGGGCCCCACATGAGAGTGGCTCAAGGAGATGGGGGCATTACTGGGCTGGAGACGGGCTCAGAGAGAGATGGGCCGTGGAGTGGGAGCAAGAGAGAAGACGGGCCGGCGGGGAAATATTGGGCCGGAGGACAGGAGCTGGGCCGGCTGAAAGAGAAAGGAGGAGGGGGAAAACCAGACCAAGAAGAAGTTTAGGGAGCAAAGGCGAACTCGAACAGGAATAACTATTCTAAACTTCAAACAAATGCAAATTAAATTCGAATTTAAACATAATTTTTTTAATTAAAACACCACCTCGTATTGTACAAAATTAAATACCGAACACATTAACAAATGAAGGTGTAGCTCAGTGGGACACACCATAGTCTTCTTTGTTTTCTTTTAAAAACTTATGACGTATAATAGTTTTGCTTAATGACAAAGCAAATTCGTTACGATTTTGGCTTTGCAATAGTTTGTGACGATTCTTAGTTACTGTTAATGACGAACACTAAATTTTTGTCGCTAAGTTGCATTGTATGATATAGAATGTCATAAAACCAAACATGATAACAACGAATAAGTTGAACGTCATCAGGTATTCGTCACAAAAGGTCAACGAATAGTGTATGTCATTGCATTGTAATATAAAATTAAATTATTAAAGTAATACATTAATTTGTGAGATCCTCGTATTCATAATCTTTTGCACGTGTGATATCTAAGTGCTCCTAGTGCCGGCCAAGCTCTACCTTGAAACCTTCATATTTTTCTATTTTTAATTCGACTTTTAGTGATTCATGCGCTCACGTCATAGAGTCGAGTCATATTCCTTAGTGTGCTTCTTTAAAGCTTTTTTTATTGGTGTACTGTTCTTAGTTGTATGCTTGTTTAGCTATATGTTTGTGCTCGACGATTGTTGCGAGTAGAGGAACGTCGTCGAGAGATTTCAAGATCAAGAACTGAAGAATCTAAGCAGCTATACTTTGAATAAAGGCAAGTGTATTATGTTCATGCATGCCATAATAATTATTAATTTCACTATCCTAGACACCATAATGATCATCCCTGAAACCTGGGTTTATACATTCATGTTGGGTAGCTATGCTCAGTTGCCTATATTGGTTTATGGTGCCACTAAACTTCAAGATAATAATTATGTTTACTTTATGCAATGATATGCCCATATTCATGCTATTGTTTAATTGAAAGAACATATGATTTAATTGGAACATGCAGTGACCGCCCAGAAAAATAGTGCAACCATGAGTATCATACGGCTCTGATTTTAGCTGATTAATTAGAAGATTTCAGTGTTGTGTTGGTTCTGTAAGTTGGGCGGTGCTGGGACAGAAGCGGTGTCTTCCTATTACCGGTATGGATTGTGTGCGGGGAAGAAATGGATGTACCTTCTGATTAAGGAGACCAACAAGAAAGGGGACCAACACATACTGAAAGATTCTTTGTAAAGGCTTCGTAGCGTCCCTATACAGTCACACCTCGAAAGTGTGATGAGTGCTTGATCAGCACAACATGAATGGGTTCTTTTAAACTTTTACGCGACTTATGGTGAAAGTGTACAAGCTCTGCAGAGTGTAAAACCGGTATATCAGTCGTGCTCACGATCAAGAGCGGCCTAGACCCTCACGTGATAATTGAACTCAAATACGAAATATATTATGGTTTATTTATGCTTCATCATCATGTTATTTATTTGCATATGCTTCTAATTAAATGGGATGGTATAAACTTGTGTCATAGTAATTAGGTGCTAATAAAATTTGACCAACATAAAAATGCTTACTGCAGTATGTCAGCCAATCCTTTTGTATTAGCATTGAATGTCATATTCATTTGCTGAGTACATCATGTGTTCACGCTTGCAATTTTTCCAAACTATTTTGTTCCATATTAATAATGATGCTCAAAAGAGAAAGTTGTTGTGAAGTTGGCGCTAAAGTCTAGGCGTACACAACCCCCAATCGACATCTTGTGAAGTTTTTTTTACGAAAAAGACTGTGGGGGAGATCCGCACAGTGCTATATTAATTAAAAGAAATATGTACAAAGGTCAGAAATACAACCTAAGGGATTGTCTCCAAAAAATGAATAAAAGCAGGACGTTGATCCTCCCTAACCCTCACGAGTTGGAGGTAGCCCTGATCTTTAAATTTACGAACCCAAAGTCTAAGCGAAGGAACACCCCCATCAAAAATTCTAGCATTTCTAAGATTCCAAATTTCCCAAAGAGCTACCATGATGATCTCCATGAAGAAAGATCATGATGAGTGTTGTTCAGCCTCGAAGACTCTATCAGGTATATTTGAAAGACCATTCCATTGAATATCCAGATTCTGCCAGCAGGACACAACAAAGGGGCAGCTAAAGAAGAGATGATCGATATCCTCTTCTATATCGAGTGAGCACATCATGCAATTGGCATTGGACTGAACATTATAGTTCCTTCTCAAGAGCATACTTCTGGTGTTTAGCCGATCAACCATCATAAGCCACATAAAGAACTCGATACGTGGAGTACATTTAGATTGCCACATCTTCTTGTAAATAGGATAGGCCGGGAAATTATTGAAGACCGCCTTGTGGTAATTGCTGGAAGAATAACGAGGTGAGCCCCACAAAAAACACCATGTATCTATTTCCACAGGATTATATGGGATGATATTCAAGATATCCTGAAGAGCAATGAGCTCATCCATGGCCTCTGGAGAGAGAGGCAAGTAGAAGAGAGATTCAAGATCCTTAGCCAGCATGGTCCCTTGTACAGAGATGTTGCCATTGGGAGCAAATGAGTATAATCTTGGGAAGGATTGAGATAGCACTTGTCCAGCCCACGGATCCTCCCAGAAGGATACTGAAGCCCCATTTCCAATAGTGCACTTAGCAATCCCCCTAAACAAAATGTGGAGCCTGAGTAGATCTTTCCACCAGAAGGAACCAGTCTCAGAAGATAAGTGAGGAACCTTTGATGTATAGTATCTGTTCCAAATAAGATGCACCCAAGGAATATTCTCATGATTGTAGAATTTATGTAATTGCTTCAAGAGCAGAGCTTCATTCTGTAGTCTGAGGTTGAGGACCCCAAGTCCACCCTTATATTTTGGTTTTTGCACCATTGGCCATGCTGCTAAGTTGCCACCTTTTTTGGTTGCATCATTACCTCTCCACAAACATTGTTTCTTGATTCGGTCTATGTTTTCTATGACGCCTATGGGTAGATTTATGGAGCACATTGCATATGTGACAGTTAGGGTTATAACAGAATTAATCATCTCTAGGTGACCTGAGTATGAGAGAAAGTTGGAGCAAGCATTAAGACGCCTTTCAACTCTATCCATCAAAGGGGTGACGTCTTCCATCCTAGGCTTTGTTGTACCCATGGGCCAACCAAGGTAAGTGAAAGGCATGGTTGCAATCTGACAGCCAAAAGCCCCTGCAAGATCTTGCATGACCCCATCTGAGACATTGATGGAGACCATTGAGGACTTGTGATAGTTGACGTGAAGCCCAGTAGAGACTGCAAAGTCAGCTAGCAAAGCTTTCAGGTGAAGAACCTCTGAAATATCAGCCTTCATGATCAAAATTCTATCGTCAGCATATCGGACTATTGGAAAATCATTGGATCCATAAGGTACCGGCAAGGTTAGATGGCCATTCCGTTTGGAGTCATTTATCAAGTATTGGAGAAGTTTTGCTGCCAGGACAAACAAAAGGGGTGAGAGGGGGTCACCTTGTCGAACCCCCCTCTTGCATTTGAATTGTTTACCAGGGACTCCATTGAGTAAAATGGATGAAGTGCCAGAAGAGAAAATGAGGTTAATCCAATGAAGCCATTTGTCTGGAAAACCCAAGGCTCTCATCATCTCAATGATGGCACCATGCTCAATTGTGTCAATTGCTTTTGCAAAATCAAGTTTGAGAATAATAATTTCCTTCTTGCTTTGATGGCATTGGTGAATATACTCAAAACACCAAGCAATGCAATCCTGGATGGTTCTGGATTTGATGAAGCCATACTGATTGGCATGTAAGAGTTGTAAAATGATTGCCCGCAATCTCTCAGCCAGTATTTTGGTAATCAACTTAATACTACTGTTCAGAAGATAGATGGGTCGAAAATCATTCACAATTTCTGGATTATTGATCTTTGGCACCAGAGTAATAAATGACCCATTCATACTTTCCAGTTCTATGTTGCCATCAAAGAAATCATGGCACAGCTTATAGAAATCAGTTCTATGTTCCAACATTTCTTTATAAACAAACCATTAAACCCATCTGGACATGGTGCCTTGTCCACAGGGATTAATTTAATTATTCTATCAATTTCCTCTTGCAGGATGGGAGCAATCAAGGCATTGAGATCGACTGTGACTGTGACCAGCCTAGAAAGATCAAAAACCATTTAAGGTTGGGTGGAGATGCCCATCCTGTTCTTGTAAGCATGATATAAAAGAGCAGCCTTTCCTTCATGATCTTGAATCATATTGCCATTATCATCTTTCAATTGATTGATGGTATTCCTCCTGAAATTCACTGTTGCCATAGCATGAAAAAACTTTGTGCACTCATCGCCATATTTGATTATGTTCAGTGTGAATCTTTTCTTCCAATAAATACTCTTGTAGTGCAGAAGGATCTGCAGGTGTCGTTTGATGATATCTCAGATTCCACTCTGGGATAAATAGAGTTCCGCAGTCCTCTAAGGAGTCCAAAAAGAATATTACTTTGTTGCAAAGCTTAATATTCATTGATAACTGAGAAAGGTTTTTACTCCAATTCTTCAAGCTGTACCTCACATTCTTAAGCTTTCTAGCTAACACAGCAACAGTATTTCTGTCACCTCTAACAGGCCTTTCCCATCCTTGCTGCACAGCCTCAAAGAAACTGGGATGTTGAGGCCAAAAATTCTCAAACCTGAAAATATTAGCCTTGGGAATGGATGTACCAATGACAATTTTGCAAGGAATGGGATGGCAAGAGCCTTGCAGAACTTGAAGAGGAACTGGAGCAGGAATTTCACCAGAAGGCTTTGTGGAGCATCAAGACATGGAACAACAGGGGATATTAGCTTCCTCATTTTCCTTGGAGTCTTGTCGAGCTGGACATGTTTATAGTCTGTTGTGCTATTGAGTCTGGGACTCCTGCGGCTAGCTATAGTGACCAGGGCTTTCTTGGGGTTCTTCTTAAAGACAATCTTAGGCAGAGAAGCCTTCCTGGTGCTTGTGCTAGAGACAACATCAAGGAGAGGCTCCAGACACTTCTTGACAGGTACCTGATAAGAACTGTCCATATCAACCAACATTGCCACTGAGGAATCTTCAGCAGGATCAGCTTGGAACAGAACTTCGGTCTGAGGTGCTAAAATCTGAGAGTCCAACAAATGAGGCACTGAAGGCGTAGCAGAGAAGCAGTGTGCCCAAACTATCAGTAGAGCAGCATAAAAACTGGGCGGCTGGGCTGCAACAATTGCAAGAGGGTTATCTTCACCAACTACTTCAGGAGGGACACTCTGATTCTTGAACAAGCTAGCATCAATCCTCAAAGGAAATTGTAGGGTCCTGGGGATTGCAGGAACACCAGAAGCATCAGACATCAGGATCTTGAAGGCATGCATCTCAGCTAGCTGAAAAGACAGGGGCATAACAGAACTCTGGACTTCAAGGTCATTAGCTGTAGGGTGTTCTTTCTGTTGAAACTGAAGAGGAATTGGAAGAACCATATAACCCAGCTTGGATATCATCAATGTTCAAAGTAATATCAGGCCCAGTAGCTCGCAGGTATTCCGTAGTTGATCCATATTGGTCAAAGGAGATGGATTCTTGTACCTGATCATCATCTTCCATCTGTTGATCAAAAGCAGCCCATGCGTCAGCTTGGGGCTGATTCTGATTCTTAATCTCCTATGCCTGGTTCACCTCTGGCCAAACATTCCATCCAACAGGACCATGATTAGGAATAGGCTGAGCCTGAAGCTCCTCCTGACCATGAGCTGGGTGAGGATTGCCATCCACAGGAACATGATCCTCATCTTGTGGGATGCCGTCAAGGAAATTGTGATTCATGATGAACACAGGGACAGTCCATGACCTTCCAGCACCACCTAGCAGAGAACCTTGCGAGACAACTATGCTTCTAGGCACACGATCAGGGGTGAGCAGCAAGCAACGAGCAAGCACACGAGTCTTGTTAGAACCCTCAAACCATCTGATCAGCCTCCCAAAAGGTGCTACCGAAGCCTGGATGAACACCTTGAGCTAATAATCAAGAGGGAATCCGAGAAACATGATCCAGGACTCCTGAATATAGTTACAGGTTCTGAAATTCAACGCCTCATCATGCTTGTGAACCGTTAAGACCCATTGCTCAAAGTTGATTGGGGAAGCATCTAACAGTTCCTCACGTTGAATGGGGTTTTCGAACTGAAAAAGCCCCAGCCCAAATGGCGACGGAAAAGCAGATAGAACTCGAACATGGAACTGATGCTCAAAAAACTCACTAACATGCTGCGGAAGACCATGAACCTGACCCTGCTGTGGTTCCGGGTTGAGGGAGATGACCGTGTACTCCTCGTGCCGACGAAGTGTCTCACCTCCAAGGGCTACACGAGCTCGAGCAGGGCAATGCCATCCGTGCTCTACGTGCATTCTAACCAGAAGGAACAACATGGGATTGCATGGGAAGTTCGCCATGGAATCAGGTGGCGGCAACGGTGATGGTGGAGGCGGTGGTGGAGGCGGCGCCGATTGATCAGTACTGTGGTTTGGGGGAGGAGAGAAATCTTGGGCATCACGACTTTCTCGGGAGTCGTGGCAATCAAGGGGAAATGCTTCCAGGGGTGCCTCTTTAGTTTCCTTTGTTTTGGTTGTATGTGTCGTTGAACTGGCCTTGGGAGCCCAGAACAATTTGGGCCTTGTTCGAGTTAAACACCATCGGGCCTTATGGCCATAATTATGACAAGAAAAACATCGCCACTGAGCCCAGCCGATGAAAACCCGATGTCCCAAAGATAGGCGCTTAGCACAACGAGCAGAAGTGGCCGCGTGTTGGGAATTTGAATTTTGAAAGTTGCCAGAGTCCAAGGGCGAAGAACACGCCTTAATTTAAGGATCTAAAGAAAGACCAAGGTCCTTTGCGAGGCGACCAAAGACTTGAGCAACCGGCACCGATGTAGGCACGAAGATGTCACCAACCACAAAAGAATTGAAACCAGAGGGCTGATGTTTTGGCACAGGAGAATCTTGCACCAGTTTGGGAGCGAAATGAATGTGACAATCATGGGACCTAGCACGAGAAGAAGATTTCTTCTGTTTCTTAGATTGCACATAATTACATTCCCTCAGCTGCTCTTGGTCCTAAAGGAATTTCTCACGCTCCCAATTAGGAGCACCATTGCTCCACAGGAAGAAGTAAACATCAAAATATACTCCAATGAACCGTTTAAGATGATAGACCATAAAACCCACGGCTTTGCAAGAGTCCGAGAAACAAAAATGCCTATCACTTTGAAACTGAACATGAAAACCAGCAGCCGAACCATGCCACTGATTCTTCCATCAAATGAACAGTGAAACGCCGAAAAACAACCAGAAGATAGAAAGAGCCATCTGGGGGAAGAAGAGGGGTGATGCACGGATTTTTGGTGACGTACCAGGACCTTCTCTTGGAAGACTTTGCTATGGGTGAAATCCAACTTGGAGATCAGATCCGAGGGGATCTCCATCGGATAATCACCAGAAGAGTCTTCTCACTTATTCACAGGGTGCATCCCTCTAAAGATGATCACATTACTGCTTGTGAAGTTTGTAGCCATCGTTTCCAAGATACGTTGTATACTCTGATAGACTCGTAAGTTGTTTATATTTTATTTTTTAGATAATGGAAAATATATTATCATCCGGCCTTGACCAAAGCGTCTACAGCCAAAAAACTAACATAAAAATTACATCCCATCAGGGGTTCTAGTAGTCCTACATGATCAATAAGATCGCTATAACACGTTTGTCAGACCTTACAAAGAACTGAAAACGTTGGACACCCCGACCACTATTGATGCTTCTTCCAAGGCAACAACACGAAGACTTGGCGCAGATAAAGCCTGCCAACAATCCGAACTATTACGCCATCCAATGCCTCCTCCGCCCTGAGCTGAATACTGAACAGTGTCCACACGGTAGAACTACCCGGCCTTGGCGAACAAGAACTTCGACGACACGCCTGCACTGCCGCCACCGGCCTGGAGAAACCAGGCTAGGTTTTCACCTAGTTATTGATCACCCACAGGCGCAACAGGGGACGTCCTGACCAACGACTTCAGCGGCGCCTTCAACAAGGCATGTGTCACGGACACTTCACCGCCGCCGGTCCGGCAAACATGCCAGGCAAGGATTTCACCCAAATCGCCGCCACAACCGTCACCACTGTGCCCTGGCCAAAAAAAAGGTCACCTTCAACGGAAGGACACCAACATCATCGCTCAGGACGTCGCCACCGCAAGACGAGACGCACGCCGGACACCGTCGACGAAACACCGCCACCCAGAGTAAGGTTCCGCCGGCAGAGGGACGACACCAACCCGTGGGAAAGCGGCGGCGCGGCTGCTAGCGAAGTCCGCCCAAGTTGCCCGCATGGGAGCGACGCGGAGCGACGATGGCGTTGGACCTGTTACCACTCCGTAGCCTCCATGCCGCCAGGGATGGCAAGAGCCGCTACTGGAGAGTCCACGCGAGCCGAGGCCGCCGCCCACAGGCCCCGCGCTCGGCCGTCGCCTGCACCCCGGCCGCCGGCCCCTCTCGCTCGCGCGCAGAGCCTCGCTGCCGCCGTCCTAGGGAGCTCGCGCAGGCTTCCGGCGGGCCCCCCTCTGGCAGCGGCGAGGAGGAAGAGAGGAGAGAGAGGGCGGCGGCGGCAGCTCGAATCGAGCGCCGCTCGAGTCGCCCCGCGCGGAGGAGTGACGCGAGGGCTGGGTTGTTATGCGAGCGAGGTGGAAAAGTACATCTGCCCGTTTATATTTTATTTACATGATACTGTATCTATTATTTACTATTGGTTTACAATTTTGTTCCATATCAATAGTGACACTTTTGGATACCTAGCTGCTGGACTAAAACGGTACTAGAGGGTAGAATGTCTCAAATACCCTTTAAGATAATGTCTGATTCATATTTAATGTAAAACTAAAATATTTTAGTTACATATATTTTATATTTAATAATTAAAAATTAAATGCAAATAATAGTATACGGTGATGTTCATAAGTGATCGCATGCATATAGAAATAGACAAGTGCAAATTCAATTAAATGCTTGCGTATCTGTATCCAGAAATGCTTAGAATCAGACTAATCAAGCCCAATGAAATACTCACAATCACACTAATCAAGATATTTGTCTCTTTCTTCTTGGCATCATTCACTGTAAAAAAGAAAATATCATTTTTTTCTAGATCCGCATACAAAATAACAAATAAATCCGAGAGAGAAGCAACATCAGTTATAAGTATCATTTAATGTTTAATGCATGTGCAGTAAGCATTAAATGCTACTTATAGCATATATTAAACAGGGTATGTTTCCGAGACGGTGTTGCTTCAGAATCGATTGGGATATGATGCGTCCAGAGATCGATTAGGACTGAACTCTTTTAAGTGATGGAGAGAATATTCTAAGACTGGTCGATTCTTCTCCATGATGTGAGAAGTTATTGAGTTTCGACATCAGATAACTTGTCACTAATGATCGTTGGGGTTTGCTTGTTCTTAAAGAGGCGTGACCTTGATTGGGGATGGTTTTGGAGCTTCGTTTGTGTCCAGCTTGATTGGAGGATTAATATCTTGTTCCTCCGTAAAGAATTGGCCATCTTCCTCTAGGATTGGATGTGTTCCAGGAATAGAAATAAGAGACCGGGACAAGTTCTTTCCCTATCCTAAGATCTACTAGGTGGTTCTTAACGGGTGTGACCCGCAAGATCCCTAAACAGGCAAGGATCCTTCTCGTTGTGAACCTTAGACGTTTTTGGGATGATTCATCGGGGAGTTGATCTCGCACCAAAGAGATAGAGATGATATTGATTATGAGGCCCAGGTCATAACTGATTGCTTCATCTATGCCCATAACTTCACAAAAGAGCCTCTGAATCTTTTTGGGCATCTTAACGACCTCGGTCGAGGCTTCGGCTTCCCATCGGCCCAGCCAATGATGAAAAATATGTCGCCCCTTTTTTCTCTCCGCATCCTCTCCTTTTCCTTTTTTTTCCGGTGGCGTGACGCAGAAACGGCATGTGATCGGTAAATTGGGAGTGCGAAAAAACAACGTAAATTTGGCCCAGGATAGCTCTAGTTTTGGGCACATATAAATTTTGGGCACGGGATTGGACATCTGGTGGTGCACCGTCTTTCAATTGTATGTCCAAAACTAGTTATTGGGAAGATTTATTATACACTCTTGGAGATGCTCTTAGCTGCCCTGAAGTAGCAGCACGTATGCACATACATAGTACATTATCCTTACATACATATTTTGGGCACGTTTGTATAAACGTAACTGTTAGTTGAGTCTTTCTTATCTCGTTATACCATCATTGAAGACTTCAACGTGTTATATTGTCTAAATTAGATACCTTATGTTGCTTCCGCATGATATGTTTATATTTCTTTTTTCTTACCGTTTTTTGGACATATTGTCTATACTGCAGCAGCTATGGCGTAGTGCGGCAACACCGCAGATATAACATAGGCATGAGAACTCACGGAAAACTGAACCATATAAGTAACCCATAATTCTTAATCAGAACCATACATAACATTAATTATTTTGTACTTGTGGATCAAAAACTGTGAGAATTTATAGAACTATAAAAATGTAGTCGTTGATTTATCACTTTCATATAATGTCAGTGTCATGGTCATGAACAATATAATGTATGATCTATGGTATTAATGGTCACATCATATGCCAACCTGTGGCATTAAAAAAGGTGTACAAAAAACTATAGCGAACCAGTAGAACCATGCACCCGATACAAGGACGATGGGGTCAATAATCGGGTGCTCAACACAAACATCAGACATTACATACATATGTATAAATCGTCTAGTATCTCAAGTATCAAAAGAATGTTTTGTCCTGAAATTTACAACATGCAACCCAACACAAACGTAAGAGGTCCAGTCAGTTGGCATGTCCGAAGTCCATCTCACATACTGCGCACGAAAGTTTACACTGCAGCTAGCCCTGCGCACGAAAGTTTACACTGCAGCTAGCCCTTTCATAACCGTCCATACAGATAAAAATTGTACCATGGGAGGAGCATGGCCATATACCATATCTCAGTGCAAACTCCAGACCACAGCACTCTTTTTTCAAAAGTACAATCAGGCACGTATACAAAGATCCAAATCTTTATATTAATTCTTGAGTTATGGAATGGCTGTAGTTTCTCAAAAGGTTGTTCGCAAGTTCATCACCAGTTATGACATCAAACTCAACACAAAAAACAAAGATTATGACATCAAATCTGACCTTCACTCCCGCTCGTCCCAATTCCTGACATGCTATCTGGTATGCCAGAATCATGAGAGGTCAACTCTGACACTTCTCTGCCCTCATTCTTCACAAACTTACCGTCAACCCTCAATGCATTTTCGCTGCCCCTGTTTGACTCATCCTCTGTATTTGACAAATTGATTGAATTTCTTGCCGAATCATCTCTAGAAGTAATATTTTCATCGTGGACACCTTTGACATCTTCAATTGCTTGATCAGTATCTTCATGAACCTGTTGCCCTTCATCTGCCGTCTCAATATGAGCCAATGGATCTTTGCAATCGACTGTTGGAAGTCTTTCAAGTTCGACACAATCTTCATGGGATGGCCCCGGGAACTCCTGGTTGGCCTGTTGTTCAGTACTTGAGCATTGCAACTCAAGGTCCTTGTCGTAAGTTCTGTCTTCCATAGCACCAGCTGCAATGTCCCCATCACTAATACACTGGCTTGTATTTTCCTCAGGGATCTGTTTATGATGACTACTTGCAGGAGAATTCTCACCAGAATCAACAGCATCATTGGCAGCAGTTGCTGGAAGAGACTGGAAAGCATCCCAGTCGTCATCATCAACTTCCTTTTCATCCTTCGCTTGAGTTGCACAACACTCAGAACATTCAGCGGACTCAGCTGTGGACCCAGGGTTTTTTATGCTATTATGCTGAACACTCTGCTCTGAGCGTGCACTCATATTCACTGGCACGGGTATCTGGCCTTGACTAACTGAAGCTCGGACCATGTCCTACAGATATGCAAAGATTATTGGGTATTTCAAGGCGAAAGCAAAGCAACATTTACAGAGTATGGATGGCTTTGACACATTCTTATGAACATTAGGCCTAAAACAAACCAGCATGCATTGATACATGTGTGTAACCCATACTAAATTCCTTCAAAATTAAAATCCGCACACAATAAGGTATACCTGAAGCTGCTGTCTCATTTCAGGCGGTGCAGAAAGCATTATATCCTTGATCTGTATAGCAACAGATGGAATCTGAATAAAATGAGAAAACAACTTCCTGGAAATGGTGTTTACTTCAGCCAGTTCCTGAAACAGAGCATCATAGAAAAGGATAAACAAAACCAAACTGAACATTATATTTTCTGGGATCACGTGATAAGATGCAAAAAAATCCAATTGTACCTCTGATCCAGTATCACTAGAGAGAGAGAAAACCATTAGTAAGGCCTCCAGCAGAAGAGTTGTAGCATCTTGTTGATAATTCATTGATTGTGCTAGTGTGTGGAAGAGGAAAAGAAGTTTCAAACATTCATCAATAACACTGACAGATTCTTTATTTGAACACTCCTGGAGTAACAGCTTTGTCAGATAACACCGCACCATTTTGCAGAAATTTCAAAAATCACATAATTAACAATATTCCATACAGTACCTTCAATGTAGTCTGCATCACCAAAAACACATCTCCCAGCAATTCTGAAAGGAACATCATAAAAGAATCTGTCTTTGTTTCTGAACCTTCGGTTAGCTCCTTCTGTGCATAGCTTCTCAGTACATGCAAACTCAGCATGTGCACCTGCTTAGTGAAAACAAGTTCATAACTAACCACTAGCAAAGAGTGATATTCTGGGCGCCAATACTAAGCAAAGACAGTTATCTATACCTGTATGGTGGTACTATGGAGTGAACCCTGAATAATCTGTACACACTGCCTGAAGCTGCCCCAAAGGAGCACATTATTGCTGCTACCATTTTCAGTTAGGTGTCCAATCTCATGAATAAGTTTTGCAAAAGAAGTGGCTTCTCCGAAGCAAAAAAGTAGAATCTTTGCCAACAGCTTGTAGGAATCAGAAATCTTGTTTTCAAGCAGCGAGATCCTTTTATCACACTCGGCACAGAAGTATGCCACAAGGCTAACAGAAGCTCCTAACACTTCAGGATTCATGTGCTTACCATCTGATTCAGCTCTTTCTACAAAGCAAAAGGGGAGCCAATACTTAACATCTTTCTTCTTGAATAATTATGGCTTTCATGTTCATAAGGGAAGAGTTATTTTTTTGGTCCAGCAATTTTTTAGGTATGTAGCTTCTAAGGCTCTATTTTAGGGTCCCTTTTGAGCCTTCAAAACACTAAATGTTAGCTACACATTAGGAGTTGTGGGGTAATGTCGTAATGATGGGGCAGCAACTTATGGATGAGCCTACTTGGTAGTGGTCAAGATGTCTACCAGAATCAACATTCCTTTTTACTGAGTATAAAAAAAACATTCCTTTTTACTGAACATTTATAAATATAAAAGGGACAATGAAAATGATATAGACTTATAAATTAGCAAAGAAGGTTATCTCAATGCTCATCTGTGTTAAGGTGGACTGGGTGGGTCTAGTTATAGGTAAACATTATGAGCAATTCGCCAGGGTGTATGTGTGTTGTACTCTATGTAAATTCCTTCTTAATGCAATGATGCAAAGCTCTCCTGCATATTAGAGAAAAAAAAATACAAGCAATTCAATTTTGCTATCCCTTTACAATATCACTAATTTTTGTTTACTGTTTGCATAAGTAAAGAACAGTGCTTTGTATGTGCTGGAGTGAGTCTGGGTGTCTTTGTGTGTTGAGTGTGTTTTTGTTGTATGGGATCTGTTCCCTTTTTCATCTTCTTAATATAATGATGCACAGCTCTCCTGCGTTTTCCGAGAAAAAAAATAAGTAAAGCACAGATCACGGTAGCCTTAACAGCTTGTTCTAACTGGACCATGTTCCAAACACGTCTAAAGCTGTTGCAGTTTTCTGCATGAGTTTTTGGCAGATTGTTTGCCTTTTTTGGGAGATGGGAACACATAAACACCTATTACCATACTATATTCAGGTTCCTTTTGCAGTTACTAAATCCTAAGGGAAGGACTGAATGGACTACAATTAGTTGCCAATAACAATAGATAAGTTCATTCTTTTGCAAAAAGAAAAAGTTCAGCAGATTTTTTAAGGACAATTGAAAAAATATCTCGTAAAGATAAGTGGATCAGGACAGGTGGATATGTTGGAAATAACATGGAAATCAAGAAGAAAAAAAAACAGAAGATGGTACCTCTAAAATATTTCCTCATGAGAGGCAAGATATTTTGAAGGAAGGAGATAATATTTGACAAACATAAATTAGTTGACACTTGCTGAAATGATTGTTGTGATGTTGATACCAGTAAGATCATCAGCTTCCACAGATGCTGCTAGATGAGACAGGCTATTAGATTCCACAAGTGAAAGGATATATCAAGGCAATTTTACACTAGACATAAACAGCAATAGTAAAGCATATCACTACCTCTCTTTTCATGCGGCAAGCCATCATCTCGCATGCAATAGACAACTCAGAAATCAAAGTATTACTTGAATGCTTCTGAGAACTCCCACCCCTACTGCAGTGACAACAAATACAGAACTCATTGCCAATATTGCAATAAGGGAACAAAAGGTTATAACTAGAAGACCAGCAATTGACTTTGAGTCTAGCTACATGCAGCAAAAATTTTTTAACTGAAGTACAATGTGGCGAGAATTACCATTGAAGTATCATGCTAAGATACTGAGAGAATAACTCTAGTGCAGAGGAGACAAAGGCTTCAACCTCAAAAAAGCTCTCAGGGCAGAGTCTGATAATCTTCATGGTAAAACAAAAGTTAGGCAGGAGTCTCATTACAATAAGCAACATGTTCAGCATTTAGCATATTAAAAAAACTGTTACAGGACTATCCTTGAATATTGCTTAACCTAAATGCAAAAGGAATAGTACAAGAGACACTATTAGCCCCTTAGAAAAAGAAGAGAAGCAATACTCACAAATATGCAAGTCCACATCAGTTAATCTCGTTAGAGCTGTTAGAGTATAGATGGTTAGATAATCCCGTACTGCTTATGCACTCACGGGAGGTGCCTTGTACTCTCATATATACCGCCCTAGGGGCTCATTGCAATACAAAAATCAATCGACAACGGTCATACGCATCCTACCTTGCTTACATGGTATCACGAGTTAGGGTTTCGACCTAGGCTCAAGGCTTCCGCCGCCGCCGCGCCGCCCCCGGGGAGATCGATCTCCGCCGGGGGCAGCGCCCTCCTAGGATGCGCCGCGGATCCATCTGATCCGCGCCGCCGCCGTCGTCCACCAGGAGTAGAAGGGCGCACCTCTCGCTGCCATCGTTGCGCCGTTCGTCAGCGTCGCCATGGCCCCGCCTTGGGCCGCTGCCGCCCCCGCGTCGTCGTCACCGGCACCGCTCGGCTTCCCCACCCCTCATGCGCCTCTGGACAGCCTCCCCCCATTTACGCCGCCGCCGCGGGGGGAGGAGCCCCTCCCACAGCCGCCGCATCTGGCGTACGCGGCTCGAGGGGAAGCGTCGGACTCGCCGTCGGGTGGACGGGCTGAGCACCGCCGGTCGCCGCCGCCGCCGGGCCGCCGCGTCGTGGGCTCCGGCCCCCGTCGCCCTTCCTCGTCGGCTCTCCTTCGCCAAGCCGCCACCCTCGGAATCCGCTACACGCACCCGAGCT
>OAMR01000398.1:1150480-1178101 GCA_900205405.1 Echinochloa crus-galli | reverse complement strand
TCTTCAGTCGACCATCCTGGGCCACGTGCTTCACGCCGCAAACTCGCAGACACCGCCGCCGATCTGCTACCGACGACAGTAAGCCGCGCTGCGCCATCGTCACCGCCATCCGCCGCACCGTCCTGCTGAACCTGCCGGGCAAGAAGCTGTGCCCTCCACTTAAGGCTTTGACCACGACCACCTCGACTTCGGCTACCTCGGCACTAAGGGGCTATCATCTGCATGAGTCTCCAGTCCAAGCATTCGCACTGGCGTTCCGACTGCGGGGGGGATACGTCTCCATTGTTCTTCAGTCTGACCGTTCGTTTTGCTACCGCTACGACTGCGGGGGGATGTTAGAGTATAGATGGTTAGATAATCCCGTACTGCTTATGCACTCACGGGAGGTGCCTTGTACTCTCATATATACCGCCCTAGGGGCTCCTTGCAATACAAACAACCAATCGACAACGGTCATACGCATCCTACCTTGCTTACAAGAGCAATGTAACATGAAGACTTAATCACCAATAGAGGCAGCACTGCAACTCAAACTCCCCATGGGAATTAGCTATTGCTACTTGGAGCTAAACAAGGATGGTTTAAGAGGGAACCGAAATGTTGTGTAGCCAAAAAAAAATGCTAGCATTCTAACTAAAGGAATTCCAATGCAATCTCAACTTTCAACTCATAGAAATTACGGTTAGAACAATAGTGCCATGTTCCCATGTAACAGAAGAGCTACCAATGTTATCCATGTTTCAACTTTATATCTCCTATTTACACTGCGTATATTGCATGTTTTATTGTATTTCCTCTACCTCAGGGTAGCACAGATAACGAGCATCCTCAAACATACACTAGATTAACCAAATTATACCCAGCGTATTCAAAATATACCAACTCAGGACCATAAAGCATAATCAGCCAGTTGCTACAAGTTTTTCGAACCATATTTAACCTAACACAGAGACTCACATCTAGGTCTAGTGGACTACTACAATGTATAAGCATTTTCATTAAAAAAATGCTTGCATTATGTTGCCTCTTTTATTCTAAAGTGTTTAGCACTGAAATATGATTGATTGATCTAACATGGGCTGCAAGTAATTATCAACTGGATGACCTTACCTGAGTGAACAGGGGGATGACAGGAACACTTGAGCAATCAGCATATGTAAGAGCCTGCACTGACACAAAAACCTTGTCAATAAAGGAACATTTTAGAGCAAAGGATACACCAAACCTAATTTTTAAGGTTTGCAAGAATATGTATAACTTATATTTAATCAGGCTGCATATGATTTGCAAGAATAGTCGAGGCTCGCCAAGTTCTTGGGAACGATGGTATACACGAGACAATAATTTAGACAAGTTCGGGCCGTGATGTGCGTAATACCCTACATCTTGTGTGATGTATTGCCTAGCGCAGGTTGTGTTGAGTAGTCATGAGTAGTCCCGGGGATCCCAGTCCCACAAGCTCCCATGCAATGACAATGTTCCTAACAGAATATCTGCCTAAGGTAAGCAGCTCTTTCACAGTTTGGTTTCCAACTCTGGCCTGAAATACAAACTATATAACCTCCGGTCACAAATACATGCCAATTTGCGCATACATCCAGTCCAACTTCAAAAATTTGGCCATTGATACCTCTGAAGATACTTACATTAGAAATATGCAAATCATTTGTATAGTTTTAGAGTGTAAATTAATGACCGACACTATATAGAGGTTTATCAAATAGGAGTCAGCAAGTTTTTGCAACTTAGGAAACATGAATATAAATATAACAAAAGCAAACTGACCTGGAGGAGTTCCTGGCAAATATCCACTGAAAGGAAATTGTTGATGAAAAAGACTTCTGTTGTGAGGGACAACAACACAGGTAAGACCAGATCACATGGTTTTTGATGATCTAGTCCATGAACAATAAATCCTCCAAACTCTTGGTCTTGTCTAAAGTCAAGATTGATCTTCAAAGCACTATTCTTCAATGATTGGCATCCATGAAATAGCACAATGATAGATAACCCCCAAAGAAACTCGAATTCAGTTCTGTCCAGTTTGACCATACAATGCCCAGATATAAATGTCTGTTGAAGTAAATCATCAGACTTATTAATGTCGAATTCCACAGGCGCAGCATCAAGAGCTATTGCTTGAAGAATTAATGCCCAAACTTCATCAAGATACTTCTGCACCTTGGATGAGACTAATAATGACTGAATCCCATCAAGGAATGGCTTGTACTGTAAAAGAGAATGGAATATAAATCATTGCCACAATTACATAATCCTCAAAATGAATTATTGAGGCTTGATTGTCTTACATTGATTTTTGAGTGCAAACCAAAGCTTATAGAAACATAATCTTTGAGGGCTCCAATCCAGTATTTTCCTAATAGAGTTGAACTGTTTACAAGTGAAGGTGCCAATTGCTGGTATTCATCCGGAGCATTTTCCTTCATCCTCAAGAATTGATAGGTGTAACACTTGACTGCTGCATGGGCAGTTAGAAGGCGAACTTTTATCTGTCAGGTATGCAACCTAGGTTAGATACTTAGGACACCACCTGATATCTAAGACAATCTAAGACAAAGTGGATAAATATGCCAATTTAGGAGAACTGAAATACCTTGCACACTACCCAGTCAGCAAAAGAAGGATAAAATAGGCCCTCAATATCACTTAACGGGCGTGATATTAGAGAAAACAAACGATTAAGAGCCACTCTGTCCCCACCAATTATGCTGCATGTCATAACCTGTTTTTTTAGCATAGATGCTTATCAATGACGGTGTATAACAAATACTTGTAGTGTGACTAGAGGAACAGACACTGTTAATAGCGAAACAGGAATTTCATTTTTGTTCTGATACAAACCCTTGTAGCGAGTTCAAGTCCAGCCTCCAAAAGAAGTGGGCCGGAAGCAGTAGTTATAGCGAGTCTAACAGCAGAAACTAGTTGAGCCTGCACGTCAAAATAAACATGAGTGTATCAGAGATATTGGTTCCAGAAAATGAATAAGCAGTACCTATACAGCAAGGTATTAATATTATCAGCATACATTAGAAGTGGTTATACTTTTCTCAATCATGCAGATATTTAATCACACGTCAAGGGCACCAGGGTTTTCTTTCTTAAAAGGAATTAAGATCTGAGAAGCACCTGAAATTGCTCCAACAAGATATGCCCAGGAAATTCAGGATCCACTGCCTTGCCAAACTATAAGAAAAACACAATAATCATGATAGAGTTTGTAACAGCAGATAAGAGAACTCATAGCAGAAGATATGTAAACCATGCCATTAAAAAAAACAGGTTACCTTTTAATAACTCTATGAATCATAATCCATAACACTAGTTAAAGAATCAAAAGGCTATCAAATGATTGATGATTTATGATAACTTTTTTTGATTCAGACACTTAGTTATGATTTGGCAGACAAGCTAGGCCAGTTGACAAATAAATACCACGCCTATCAAGAAAAGAAAACAAAGCAACACAGACTCAATGGGGTGAATACCAACGGCATAGCATAGATGGCATGGCCGGATATGTGCATGCAAACAGGCATAAAACAACGATCTATCGATTTACTCATCATGATCTGAATCAGTAATACTCCCATTTATCAAACTATTTACTACGTGTTCGCCTCATTGTAAATGTCAATAAGAATGAATTGTTGACGAGCCATGTCAGTGACCAGTTATTTAGTGCAAGTTTCAGATGTTCACCTCACGTTAACAATGATCGTGACTGATTACCATCACAGTACATACTAGAATATGTATTTTATCTCCAGTTCACAATATCAAAATAGCTGGTGTACCTTGTCCATAATCAAACACAAAAGCTTCACACCTATCGGTTGCATTCCTTCAAATTGCCCCGTGCTTATCTGCCACCCAAAGGTAGTTGTCAGCTAAAATGGATAAATTTGACTGAAATCTTCTCCCGGTAATTTTACAGTCAGATAAAATGGATAAATTTATGTCCAAACCTGATATGAAAGTGACACCAGCTCTTGTAGCTTAAGCACTAGCCAATCATTTGACAGATAAATCCCTTTAGCGATTGCACTCCTTGCCGACAAGAGATCAAAATGAGCTGGTTCTGCTCCAACTGCAATTGGTACATGGCTAACGCATCTGTTCTCACACAAAAGGAAATCATCGCAATAATACTAAGTGAAATAAATGGTTCAAATGGACATCTTCAGGAAAAACTGGACTTGATTGAAGCAAGGAGAAAAAAAGATAAGTAAATAAATCTAAAAATAAAAAAGTAGCAAACATACTCTGCTGCAAAAACCCTGGTGCGATATCTGAGGTGCTTATTCCTTAGAGAAAATTGGCTGGATATAGAAGCAGCCCGATGGACTTGCTCCTGCTTTGAGCTGGAAATCATGGTGTCGTCATCTTCTCCATAGTATACATCATTCTCAGATGTACTATCAGGGGGATTATGTCCCGAACTGGACAGAACTTCACCTGTGTTTCTTGTAATTGACGTAGCAAGAACCTAGGTGTCATAAAAAAGACAATGAAATCAGCTTACCAACTCCAAAGCAAAATTTTCGATATATGAAAGAACTAGCAAAACTCTGATCATTGTGTAAACCACATGCATTATTTAATGCTCCAAAAACACCACCAGCACACAGAAAAGATCAGTGTGTGATTCCGCGTTCAAATAAAAAAATGTTCAAAATGTATATATTTTAGAAGTCTTTTGTCAATTGATCGTATTTAACGGACCATATATAGTGTTTGTAAGGAGGGAGAATCCTGTGCAGAATAGAGATGCTAGAATTAGCTTGCTTTTTACAACAAAAATGGGCATGGAGAAACAAATTACAATTAGGAACATGACTACAACTTCACATATCAATTTGTTCATATTATCAATAATTTAATGTATGATATCAGATACTCTTTCATTTGTAGTAGACTGTATCTCTGCCTCTGTGGCAGGAAATAACACATGGAAATCACTACGAGTAGAAGATAAAAATTTACAAAGCCAAGTATGCACTAGATATACCATATTTCGTAGAACTGCCAGCCAACGTGATGGACGTAGTGAACAAGATGTATACAATAAACGAATAATAGTTGCACGAACCAACATCGCTATTCTGTACAGATGAATATTTAGTGATTAGCACCAGCTCACAATACATTACTTTTCATAAAGTAAATTGAGCTGAACAGTCGGATTAAATTTTAATACTCCCTCCATCCAAAATATAACATGCCTTAGGTTGTCCAAAGTCAAACTTTTCTAACTTTGACAGTTTATAGAAAAATACACCAACATGCACAACATTAAATTAGTTTCATTAAATCTACCAATAAATATTAATATATTTTTCTATTGATCAAAGTTAGAGAAGTAAATGTTGGAACAGATGGATAGCAGATATAGTAATGACGAGTGGAAAACATGATAAATAGGATACACTATCGATTGTGCAAAGGAACAAAATGGTGTCTTTCAAAATAATGATTTAATGTAACTCTTAACCGAAAGTGTTAGCAATTCAGTCACATATATCTATTGAATTACATGTGACATAATACAGGTTCAATTGAACTATAAATGGGATCCTATGTCCTATGATGGTACTGTTCTCAAACCTCAATGTTACACACGAGCGCCACAGTTTAGGAAATACAGACTATCACAGCAAACTTATGTATCTGAGAAACAGCAAGATATAGGTGCGGGGTGTGTGTGTGTGTGGCTCTTGTAAGGGGTTCTTTTCCCCTTTATTTCTTCTTAATATCAAAATACGCAGCTTTCCTGCGTGTTCAACAAAAAAGAAATAGCAATATAAATTGCAGATTTTCCATAAGGTATAATGCCAAGTGTGCGCCTAGAAACAACAAACACTAGAAAAATGGAACACCATTGTTCACCATTAAGCTAATATACTTTCATTGATCACAAATTTAAGTCCATCTAGATACAAGAACTTTTATCTGACTATCAATATCTAAAACTTTATAAAGATTAGTAACAAGATTGGAATTACTAGATTCATTACGAAAAATACTATCATTATATATAGTGGAAATTGTGTAGATGTATTTATAATGATTGGAGGAGTATATATCACATATGAAATAAAATAACATACTCGGAATCTGTTTCCTCATCAAGCATACTGAACAGATTCTCTTCAATGTTCTCATCGATCATTGCAGCCTGGTAGAGAAGATTCAGCAATAAATAAGACAAACCACTTATGGTTGCATGCAATTCAGGAATAAATAAGACAAACAACTTATAGTCGCACAAAAATCTTCAGAAAAAAAGAACAATGTAGTCAATTAGAGCATTTAAAATAACAGTACGGAGACACATCCTGTGAAAATGGGGTAAATGTTGTAAACTTGGAAATATGTTTGCAAACAGTATTCGCACATGTTGCAAGGCCTGAATGTTGCAGCAACCATCACAACATCCAGTCTTCGCATCAATTGCAAACATTGTTTGCAACAAAATTCCCAAGTTTCCAACACTTAGACCATTTTCACCGGATGTACCAAACTTTAAGAATATGATGATACAGTCAGATTTGAAAGAAACTAAAAGAACTCAAATCTTTTTTAATACGCACTATTGACGCATACATGAATTTGCTACCCCATGCAAAAAGGTACAATTTGTTGAAAAAACATTAACCTTAGGGCAGAAGAAAAGTATCTATAGTTTTTACACTTAACAACATATTGAACTCATGGTCATTATAAAAATAGACTTTAAGGAGACGAAACAGGCATTGCTCTAAGCTTGACTTTGTAGAAGAAGGAAGCAGCTTGAGAATATGCCGACTGATAAAAATGACTGGTCAGCATTTGAACTGAAGTACTACAATAAAATACTCGTATCTCAGTCTGCAGGCCTTACCGGATCCCTTTCAATCAGGTGACGTAGTGTGGACACTGCTAAATACCTAAGGCTTGGCTGTAAAAAAGAAAAAAATAATATGCCACTATGAGAGGGGAAATGCTAATAAGAAAGCAAATAACTGCAGCAGCATCTACCTGTCTTGAGTAAAGCGTCGGGACAAGACCTTGAACATGGGAGTGCACGGGAACAGCTTGAGGAGCGAAAAGAACAAGCTGCTGAGCAAATCTTACTGATCTGCAAGTTTCATCAGATTTCATGTCAAACATTACAGAAAATGCATTCAAGATTACGTATTAATTTGGCCTATCCTAACCAGCTGCTTGTTCAATAGAAAGACAGGTTGTTTATGCTCCATACGTACTCTAAGAGTGTAGCCGTTTCATTTGAGGAACTTATCTCTGCAATGACAGACTGAAATTGGAGGAGGGGAAATAAGTTACATGAACTAGGTTCTTTAGAGATGAAAAGGAGAAAAATAGTTAAGCCCTCAAAAAAATGGATAAAAATAGTTGAAGGACTGGAGTTCATGTCTATGAAACACAAAGAATATCCGTTGTTAAATTCAGGTCATTTTATCCTTGAATACGAGAGCTGAAGTATAAGAAAAATAATATACATTTACCAAATACAAACTTACAGAATGCCAGAATGGCATGTATTATTCAGTTACCATATATAGGCAAGAATGCTAAGCATCCAGTAATAAAGTAATGATACAGGATTCTTTGGAAAAGTAGGTTGGATCTTATTCTTCTAGAATGGGGTTAGGTAAAATTATCCTAACCTTGCAACGTGAAAAGAATGTGCTACCGGGAGCAAGCTCTGGACCAAGAACTGCAACTATTGCATTAATAAGGTGACCAATTCCCTGTCTAAGATCAGCGTATCCATTTTCTTCCAAGAGAAGTATTTCCATAGCGAGGAAAAGTGTCCCCTGTGTAATAAGATATCAAAGCATCCATTACAAATTCGCAATAAACAGATAAACAGTACAAGGACATGATATATCAAGCTTGTCGCAACCAAATAAAAAACGTTAGTGACTTTAAAAGCATATTCCAAGACTTTCCAATCTATATGCTGGCAAAAGCACAAAAGATGTGTGCCTCTTTTAGCTTCATGGAAGGATGCGTTTGGTTTATGGGATGGCTCCGGTCAGGACAGAGCGGCTCCATTCCTCGTAGTGCTTGGTTGCAGAACAGGTAGAATGGGATGGCTCCTGACAGGAATATTCTCACAAGATTCGGGACCGAGCCATCCCGAAAATTCTCCCGGACGCGCTCATGCCATGTTGACGGCGACACAGCATCAAGGCTCTCTCTCTCCGTTTCTCACATCTGGTGGCTGACAAGTGGACCCCACAAACGGTGGCTGACGGAGACTGTTATTTTATCGGTCTCATCCCTCCAACCAAACATAAATATGGAACCATTCTATCCCATCAACCAAACATTAGCATGGAACCATTCCATTCTTAAAACTAGGAATAGAACCATCCTATCCTACCTCGCTCTTGAACCAAACACACCCTAAAAGAATGTAGAGCAACAATTCATAGGAAATTAAGGAAAGATATAATAGGATGATTATATGGCTTCTGTTTCCACACATTTATAAATGCCTGGCTCATGCAAAGCATTGTTTCAGAAAACAAATGCTTGTAGAATTTACTACTCTCGAAAAATAATACTGCAATTTAGCATAACTTATTGTAGGGGTAAAATACCTGAACTTGGGAGACATAAGACAAGCCAGCGGCTTCAATGGTTAAAAGAAGAGCATGCAGTGACCACAACTGCAGATTGGAATTAGAGCTCTTACTCAAATGAGATAGTGAGCTCACAGTTGGGGTGACCAGAGTAGATAATGCCATTCCTCCAGCACTGCATACACAAAAAGTACATCAGTGCAAACATCAATTTGCCAAACATACACCTATAGAAGCCAAGAAGGCACGAAACAGTCATTAAATTAGACAAATGGTGGAATGAAACATTATTTGTTATATCATGGTTTCAAACTAAAGAAAGCCATATGGATCAAGTGGATTATGTTGAACTAGATAATTCAATTCAAAACTAAATGAGAAGATGAATGGGAATAAAACTAATGGCACGTAAGATTCCCCAGATTTGCTCCATTTCCAAGATAGTAATTAGTTGTCAGGACATGTCAACAGTAGGACATAATGGACAGAGTCAATACTGGAAAATGATGGATGGATTATCAAAAAGAAACAAATGGGGGCATATAAACCTGCAGCCCATGGAGATTAACATTTCAGGGACGTTCAATATTGATAAAACAATGACCTCTTGAGACACCGGCAACTTACCTTCGATGGATGCAACCCAGTGAAAATACAACCGAAGCTGTATAGCTCAGATCTGTTGCTGTTATCAGCTCTCCAAGAAGTGAGCGTGCCTAGCAAATGAAAAATTACTTCCATCACTAGCAAGAAGAAACTGGGAAGTCTATTACGGGATAAAAACAAATGAACCATCTGCTCCAGAATCCAGATGAGACATGAGGAGTACAAACTTATTATATTGATATAAAAGGAAAGTGTGTAAACTACATAAGACAAGAACATAAAAGGTTTGCTCAAACTTAATAAATTCAGACGACACAGAAAAGAATTGGTGCTAGAGAACTGGATTGCTGTTTCTACTCTGCATAGAAATATAGAACATGCTAGAAAAAATGAATTACGCTTTTCAGAATCTCCTCTATAGAACATGCACAAGCACTTGTATAAATCATGCACACTCAAACAATGTAAATTTTAAATTTCATCTAATCGCCGCGCGTGTATACGCCATTGCTTAAGCAGCAGACAACAATAGAGGTTTAATCAAAGAAAAAACAGAATCAGCACCTAGTTCAGTCTAGTTTGTTTGTTGGATCGTCCCTGCATATGAACCGGCCAGATTGAACTGGCCAGTTGCATGTAAGCTGGCTAAAGGCCGGCATCGTCCAACCAGAGGCAAGCACGCATGAACTGGAAATCGTGCTGGCTTATGGGCAGGTAAGGAGTATGGCCAAAACGGTCTGACAAGTAGGGGCAAATAGAAGCTGAACAGGAAACCTCATGTAGTCATGCCCAAGTGTCTTCAGCAAGTTCCGCTCATCATAACAGCCAACATTTCTTTAAGTATTTATGTAAACTTGTACGTAGAATGTTGTACATTCTTGTCTATTCTTTGAACCAGTGGCCCAACTAGTAAACCAGAGATTGGACAAGCAAACAAGTGAAGATGATGCGTTTTTTTATGGAACTTCAATACTGAGAACAAAATGGAAAGATCGTAATTCTAGAAAGGAAGCAAAATATCAATATTTTGCATCGTATTAGAAAGGTAGATATGTGAGAGAACTAAATATTAACACTAAAAATCATTTACAACAAATATAAAAATGTAAGAAAGGGACAAACCATCCTTGCAGTGAAGATATCATTCCCAACTCGTGCCAATAAACCAAGGCCCTCACATGCTGCTCGCCGCTGTGCTGTAGAAATTTCAGTCTCTACTAAAATGGCCTGAAGCAGCAACCATGTCAAATTTAAAAACAAAAAAGTGGCAAATTTGGAATCAAAAGTTGTCAAACATTGTGTATCAAATTACCTTGAATATGGTCTGGATAATACTTAGTATATCGATTGGCAATGATTGCGCACCACGTAAAGTGAGGAATTCCTGGAACATAGCATGTACAATCTTGAAAACTAAGGGAATAGATTATATTGGTTTGAGGGAAGAATACATAATTAATATGATACATACCTTTAACCCTGACAATATAGCAACACATGCATTTGTAACAAGACAAGTAAACCATGGGTACTTCTTCCCAGACTTCAGGCACTGGTCAAGATTATTCAAGAGCCTTATCTTGACAGTGTTTTCCTGTCAGTGCATGTGTTATTAACATAAAATTATAGAGAACCATCCAGCAGCAGGATAAAATTTCCAATAAACATTTGAGCGGATCCCAGAGTTAAGATTGCACCTGACATGCAAATATGGAGCCATAACAGAGAAGCATCTGGTTGACAAGCATTTTGCGAACCGATTCTGGCTTCATATAAGAAAAAGAACAATATATTATTCAGAATCTGCACCTGACTATCGGAAGCCACATGGATAAGTGTTCAACTATGGGAAGCATAACTATATACTATACTAGACAAAACTTACAATTGATCAAAATTCTTAATTATTTGGAATGATGGCATCTATGTGGAAACGACAAATATTCCTAGGGCTCACTTATCATCCTCAGAGGTTCTGTTTTCTAACCACCACGCTTCTTTGGGATATTACCAAGTCTATAATGTTCTTTTTCAGAACGGTAGTGTACTTCCATTTTGCAAATCTGAAGGCGGTTTGAGGTGCATTTTTCATAAATAGAAAAGGGTAAACTGAAGGGGGTTAAAGCCTTTACATGCACAGCATCAGACCTAGTCATTAAGGCAAAATACCTTATTCCAGGACCACCCAATGCTAGTCCAGAATTGATCTGGGATAAGGCACCTTTTCTCAGCCTAAATATAAGAAGATAGCTACCTGAGGGAAGTTGCTGATTTCATCATCCCACACGCATGGTAGAAACCCGTCAACACCACCATCAAAAGCACGTAATTCATCCTCAAATGAATCCCTGTCGGCCAAAAAAAAATCCATCAAAACTGCAAAAAAACAGAGAATTCGCTAGACAATAGTACAAACCCATACTCAACAAATACCTTCCAGGTATCCATGGGCCCAGCGAAGCATCTCTCTTATCCAACAAAAACTTCAAGCATGAGCTTTCTTCCCATCCAGAAGGATCACTAGTTTCATCAACCATATGTTATACACAGAACAGAAGACAGGTAATACAATATTCCAGAATGGGGTGAGACACTAGTAGCTGGAAATTTTTCAAAAGATTAAAGTCATGCAAGCAAGCTCCAATATTTTCATTGGAAGTTCAAAACGAGAAAAGGACTCTCAAAGAGACGATCACGCGGAGATGCCCTATCATGCCAAGACTTTGTGCAACAAAGTTCAGATGAGAAATGCATCTGGATATATAAAAAAGAAAAAGACTCATAGTGTAACTGAAACTTCCGGAACTGAACCTAAGCCCATTAATACAGGCACAAAGAAATTTCGTATCACACTAATCTCATGCATGCAATACGTTCAAATATGATAGCGATCATGGTTGTTAAGGAAGAAGGCAAGGCAAAACGCTTGGGCACCACCTGGATGGCCAAGCAACATGTCAGACGACAGCATGAGGCCGTACAGGAAATCACATACTGCTGAGGTGCAGCTGTACGAGTGATACCAGAGACGTAATTGGCTGCTGTGTGCATGACTGCATGCTGGCTGTGGTGCCTAAGAAAGCCTCCTTGAATAATGAACCTTGGCATCAGCCCACCTGGCCCGATACATTTAAGTAAACCTATAGCCACCCCCCCCCCCCCGGCGCAGAGAATGTCGAGGAGGGGAGACCCTTGGTGAATATATCGGCAAACTGGGAGGTGGTCGGGACATTGAGGATCCGAACATCGCCGATAGCAACCCGGTCGCTAACGGCGTGGCGGAGGTGTCCTGGCTACGGCAGCTCTTGGCTGAGCTTCATAGCCCGCTCGCCGAGAGCACGCTTGTCTACTGCGACAACGTCAGCGCCGTGTACCTCTCCACCAACCCAGTTCAGCATCAACGGACGAAGCAGGGTGGGTAATATAGTAGCTGTACATGGGCCTCTAGATGGTCCTAACACATGGGCCATACATATATACACCAACACCTAGTGCCACACAGAATGACAAGTTCACAGTATAAAGCCACCACTTATGTTTCCAGTTCAACAGATTAAGTGATGCCTCACTTCTACTTCTTACCAAGCACCACTTGTCCCCAACGGTGCCACACCCTCTCGGCTCCTCACCTGCCTCCCATGTCCCAACACTGCCTGACCTCCTTTCAGTGTTGCCCAGGACAGGTCAACACATCATGTAGAGCGACTAGCAGATATGCCGGTAAAACCCTGAGCTTTGGCACAAAAGGCCTGGCCTTCGGCGGCAACAGGGATGGGATTGTTAGTTTGCGACTGCAGCTTTGTGGTCCTTTCCCTCTCTCCACTCACAGCATAGATAAGCCAGGCATCATGCATGCCGTGACCCTTGACCGTCTTGGCACTGCAACGATGCCTTAAGAACCATGCTAGTAATCATGTGCGGAGCGGTCTAAAGTTAATAAAATAATTTGACTAGAATTTAGCACAAAAACAAGTTCAATGGCTTAGACTAAATTTTTTTTCCAAACAATCACTAGAGTGTTTATGATTTTACTTGATGATAAACAGGTGCAGAATTCACTATATTTAATAATTTCATCATGTCAATGCATAATAACAATGTGTCAAATCTAAAGACAATAACAACGCAATCAAAGAGGTGGACCAACCTGAATGGACTTGAGCATAGCTGGAGCATCTGCTGGTGCTCAGATTTATATACCACTGGGTTGGAAAGGGACTGATATGCCATCAAAGTTCTAGTTGCGAATAGGTCTAGTACAGACTTCACATCGGGCACTTGTTTCGATCTCAACGAAGATATGAGGGATAGAGCTCTGAATGATATATGTTCAAACTTAAGCGCCCAGAAGAAACATATCAGAATACAAATTCACCAGTAAATTTTTACGCACCCACCAAGGTAGGCCAGTACAGGATTAAGCAAGATTCCACCATCAGCAGTTGTGATAATTGGAGAAACAAAACTTCTTATGAAGGCAGTAAGCGCCTCGATTGCAACTGATAGAACCCTGCAGCATATACCAAAATGTTAGTAACTACCATCAATTGGAAGAATATTATAATTGTTGGAGTGAGCTCATGTACATTATCCAATGCAAATTTTGTTTTGCGGGATCATTCTATTTGCCTTGTGAAAAATGCCTAATGTTTAAGCCGACTCAGTACTATAGAGGAATAAAGTGAAACCAGATAAGTAGATATATAATATGGGCATCCAAGAAGGGGAAAAAATGATATTGCTCAAGGAAAACATACGATGATGCTAACGCAATCCATAGAGTCGATAAAACTCACCGCAGTTCGGATGCCCAGTCCTCTATATGCCGAAGGTACGATTCAGGATTACCCGTAAAAGGACCAGCCCATAGCAAAAGAACATCAAAGACCTGGTCTTCCAACTCCTGCATCCGGAGTCATGTATGATAGAAAGAATCATCACTATTAAATATCTACTGTTTTACATACATTACAATGTATCTTTTGGTACCTCTTTTGGCATGGATGCTAGAAGAGAAGCTAAAAGCAACCACCCAGCTTCACGCTCTGCAATAGCAGCCACTGGATTTCGACTGAAACCATTAAGCATTCTTTTGGACAATTCAAGTACAGACTTGGGCAGCCTGCATGATATTCAACATGCAAAACAAATGGCATGATTCTGGAGGTATACTATTTTGTGCATTTGTTTTATGTTTTGCTGGACCTGCCAGGCTAGCAACATCATTTTAACAGATTTTCATTGCATTTCGTGAACTCTGGACATATGCTCCCACATGTCAGATTTGGTAGCAGACATGTTCGCAATGCAAATGTTTAGGATTTACAATCAGGAATATGTAACCGCAAAGTATAGTGAGGTTAACCTCGCAGGATAACCTAGAAGCAACTTTGGTGAGATTGCAACAAGAGCAGCTAACACAGTAGCCTGTCCGTGTAGTGAGTCGAGCTCAATGTTCAAATTTTTGCCCTGCTATAATCAAATTTGTCAGGAGAGTAAAGGTAAAACAATTCACAAAAAGAATGTAGAATGGAATTAAACAAAAGTAGCAATTAGCCAGGCTAGGCATGTCACTGATAGGAAGTAACACTATACCTTATCAAATGATACAGTCTCTCTAAGAGCATGCAATGTTGTAACACCATATGAAACTAAACCACCTACACATGTAGGATCAACCTCTGCTAAAGCGCGCAATGTTAAAGCTGCCTCCACACGGACCTAAACAAGGTTAAAGAGAAGATATCAGGGACTCAGGGCCACTCAAAAGCTTCATACAACAGAGGCACAGAGCAAGAAAAAAAAATGTTAATACAATTAACAAAATAATGTAGATAGGAGTAAATTTCATGCTGTCCTTTGAGGAAATGAAAAGCACAATGTAAACAGCCCAGGTACATCAACATCAGGCTGCATCAAAAGTGACAATCAATGCATCCAACTTTCAAGTCATTAACATGAAACAAATGCTACAGAAGATAATGAAAGACGAATTACTACCTCCGTTCCAAATTGTAGGTCGTTTTGGCATTTCTAGATACATAGATTAGTGTATATCTAGGATTAGATGCATAGGAAGTGATTCTGTAGGAAATGATAAACAAAAGGTATCCAGAAATGAGCTTTAAGAACTAATGTAAACTTTGTATCTAAAGGGTGCTAAACTGTAAGTTTTCTTTACAAGGAACAGGATGGTACTAGTATATAAGCTTCTTATCATCAGTTCATCACCCAGTTTACCATTTTTTTTCTCGAACTGCAGGAGAGCTGCGTGTCATTTAATCAAGGTAGAAGAAAAAAACACAAGTCCGGTCAGACCTGATTTGAGTACAGAAAAAAAACCCACACACACACACTTCACACACCCAGACTAGATTTACATACGCGCCACAGAAGAACTAAAACGACCAGGACCCGCCAGAGGCCTAAAGTGCCGTAACCAATGACCTATTCAGGATTTCCTGAAGATGAGCAGCCCCTGCCATTCACCAGACCCTACACTCATCAGCTACCGCCCGAAGAACAACCTCAATGTTGGGCCTAGCATTCTCAAACAAACATGAATTGCGGTGTTTCCACACCTCCCAGGCCACAAGAATAACCAATGAATTTGCACACTTCTTTAGGTACATCTCTGGCAGCATTCCTCCACCATCTAGCAAAACGACTATTTACAGCACTCAGCCTCACATGTTGGAATACCAAAGCCCAGATTTGTCGAGAAAAAACACAGCCCATCAGGAAGTGGTGCATTGTCTCCTCTTCCTGATCCCCCAGTTTACCATTTCAAAAATAAAATGTATTCAAGATAGATTGCAGAATGGCAATTAATCAAGTTTTTCATGTGCCTATGAAACAACTCCCTCCATCTTGTACAGTTACAGTTTTCACCAAAAAGTTGTATGCATATACTTGTCAAGGTACGGTTTCAATACAGAACTTTCAAATTTATCCCTGCTGGCAACCCAGCACCCCCACCAGCCAATATCAGTGGAAAACTGACTTCCTAATATTGTGGTATGTGGCATGTTCTCTTCCAAGAATTTGAACTTCTCACCGTGCTGCCTATTTCACAATGTGCTTTATGTGCTGTACAAAAAGGGGCAACTTTTTTATGATAAATTTAAAAACAAATCGTTGCTTTGGTATTTATTCAAGGGTCACTTTGTCAATCAAACAAAACTGAGGGAGTAAATGGTTACTCTACTTTAGCCTACCCATGCGAGTTGAATGATTATTTAGTCTGGTATAGTCTGATGAACAAATATAATGGATCAACAGCAAGTGCTATAAAAGAGATTGTATGCAGAACATACATGAGCTGAAGAATGAGATAATGCTGCAACCACTGTATTATCAAGAACATCCTTGAATTCGGCCGGAACCTGCAGGATAGCACATGCCATGCATTCATGGCATTAGTGAAAAAGTTAACCACAAAGAATTTGAACATTTTCCATAGTGCACATAAAACATAGAGACACAAATCTAACTGCAAATGCACCAAGTATACTACAGTTATTGTCATTGGGGCGCACCTATACAGGCGCTGGTGCGCACCCATAGCCATACAAACCCCATCTTAGAGAACTCGATTAATCGTTCATTTATTTCTAAGTTCATTCAAAAGAGCACCGAATGAAAACATTCGTTACTGCAACAAAGGGTTCCTGAAGGAATTCTGTAAAAAGAGAATCATATAAAGGATCTTCTTATGGTGCCAGTCAGATTCCGAATATGCTCCAAAGCACACAATGTAGTCTTCCATCCTCCCTCCCTCCCTCCCTCCCAAAACCCATCATATCCATACAATTGCACACCCACACCCATCAAGGTCCTGGACCTCAGCCACCCATGTCACACAGTTACCCCAAAACCCACCATATCCATACAATTGCCCACCCCCACCCATCAAGGTTCTGAACCTCAGCCACCCCCATGTCACACAGTTACCCATTGTGTTCCGTACACAAGGTACATGTACATAACAGTAAGTCAGTAATTGCTCATGTTCTTCCTAATGGGGCTTGCAATAACCAGGGGAACACCAAACAAAGTAATAAAGAAGTTATGTAACTGCAAATACCTCACCCAAGCTTCTCAACAGGTAAGACAAAATCCGTAATGTTGCCACTCTCATTGGAGGTGTGTAGTTTGACGACTCCAACTGTACCAAATTGCATCATGTAAAGTAGTTACCTCAAATATTCTTAACAGTTTATGACTAGAAGGGATCTGCCTTACCTTTCTTGCCAGAAATACCAAAAATTCACGTTGTGTCGGCTCAGTCATCTGGTCTGCAACACCAACTCGAAGAACATACAGAACACATGCCTGGTTACATAACAAGCAATCAGAACCATTTTTTGGAAAATGATATGCAAATGAACACTGTGTACAACCCCATGTACGATTATAACATTGTATCTTTTTCCTTGAGCCACATGAACTGCTGGTGAGACCTGCAACTGGTGGGTTCAGTGCGGTCGTACACGGATCGTAAAAAAACATTCTTAAATTTTATGCTATAATCATGCAATAAAATTTCCTTCCTGGTGTTTGATATATTTCTCATCGATGAACTAAATTTGATAATCCAATACTACTGCTAGAGAAAATAAACTGCTATTTCCACCATTCTCTTCTACTGATGAAAAATGTTACAAGTTGGTGCCTTTGTGAATAATCCATTTGAACAAAATAATTGGATACCAATTCATGGATCAAGAAACCTTAAATCAACTAAAGAGGTTGTCAGTAACATGTTGTAGATCGAGTGGCAGTTCTGGTAGTTAACATTTTGTAAAATGGGGCGAATGTAACGACAAAACCCAAGTTGTAACAAACTATCTTCTTAATCTTAACGCAATGGCATGCAGTTGTCATGCATGTTCGGCAAAAAAAAGAGAGGATACCAGAGCATGTGGATCAGGAGAATCATTCCCTTGGAGAATCTCCATCACTTGTACAACATAGTTTTGAAGTTCACTATCTGGGGTGCCATACTTCATATGAATCATCTGTGCCACATAACCATTGTAAACAAAGGAGCAAAATTAAATGCCAATACATCATAAAAGCAAGTCAAAGCCCCAATCTAGACAAATATTAAAACATGAGAATTTATGCAAATATCAAAACAAACACTAGCAGTTATAAGACTTTGAGACGCATATAATCGATAAGGAATACGAGAAATACAACTCCTCGAGACCTACTTATAATTAAAATGAAAATAAATAAAATAAAACGGTGTTCTGTTGCCAATATCTTCTGCACATACTTATAATTAATTAGTAAAATGTTATACTTTTGTTTGCATAATATCGTATACAGTAGCTCACTGCTGTGCTCTTCTAGCAAAAACTGTGCCATGTTACTAGTTACCTTGTTTTTTTTTCAGTCTTTTGCTCTTATTCTCTTTCATACTTCCTAGTTTAGCTCCACTATTTCTGAGTAAAACTTACCTGCAGAAAGAACACCCATGACAAAGCCAAACCAATCCGGAGTTTTTTTGCATTAGCCCCATTAGCTGCAATTTGAATTCAAGAAACACTAGACTCAGTGCACATAAGAATGGACATTTGTCAGACATCGAAGCTAACTTGAGCAATGAATAAACAATCCCTAAACAGAAGTTTGCAACAACGTTGAAAGGGTAATGTAAACTCTAAGCATTACAGAACACATAGAAGAACAAGAAAAGAAGGCCCAGATTCCAATATTCTCTAAGGCTGATGTTGTCCTTCTACTTTCTTGCTTGAGAATGGCGATTACTTTAGGACATTCTTATATAGAGAACTCCTATAAAATTAAGGTATAATCAATATAATAATAACCTATTAAGTAACAGGTAAGACCAAATAACTAACAGATATCATAATAAAAAAAATCTCATCCAAAAAATTGTCAAACAGTTTGTCCAACAATACGCCAATTCCAAGAATCAGTCGAACCAGAATTAGACTAAGCACCAGGAAGATTCCCATCAAGGAGGCCACAGGATCATGTCTCGAAACTGGTAGTAAATGAGAATATAAGACAACCTATTATAACTCTTAGAACATTGTATTTGTCGGATTCATATTTGTAAGCTCTCAACTCACTACGAGTTCGATGAACACAGGATTTTTGCGCTGCAATGATGCAGGTCCCAAGCCCTGGTAAAGGAGGAGGGTTGTGATAGGCTCGGCGAGCCAATGTAAAACCTAGCCACTCATATGGAGATGAAACCCAAGAGAATCCCGTTGGAGCGTAACCCTCTTAGCGACGCGCCATATCGGAACCCAGGTATGGTGTTAAATGAGCAAGGGCCGGGCCGTCTCCCCCGAGACGCGCCGTGTCGTGGTCTGGGCACGGTGTCAAGTGAGCAAGGACCGGGTCGTCATTTCCTTAGTGGCGCGCTACATCGGCGCCCGGGTGTAGTGAAAAATGAGCAAGGGTCTTTGCACTTCCCTCGACGGGTGCGAAGGGCAAGGAAGCTAGCCGAGCCAACTAGGTTTCGGGTGGGTAGTTGGAACGTAGGGTCTCTAACGGGTAAGTGATCCTTTAATAGGTATTCAGATTAACGCTGTTCTTTACCATATGGACCTTCCCCAGGTCCTAGAGGAAGAGTACGGTGGGTGGGTTAGCCCCAAAATCATGTAAGTAGTAACTTACCTTAATGGCCTCCTGATTTCATCCACACCGAATCCATGAGAACCATCTGAAATATAACCAGAACACTTTATACTTCGTTGCATATGTGATGCAGAGACGATTTCACAGCATATGCCGATGTGTGTTTCCGTGAGTTTGGCGACAGAGTTGCCCATTGGACAACTATGCTCGAGCCAAACATCATGACTCAAGGTGGTTTTGACACTGGAGATCTCCCCCCAAACCACTGCTCATATCCATTTGGCACGAGCAACTGCACAGTTGGGAACTCCACAACTGAGCCATACTTGTTCATACACCACAGCCTACTGGCTCACGCATCAACTGTTAGGCTCTACAAGCAGAAGTACAAAGTGAGCTTTCTGCTCTGGTGATTCTTTTTTCCTTCTCAATTTTATTTACAAAGTTAGGAAAAATTGTTCTGTTGCTTTATTTTTATTTCAGGCTGCACAGAAGGGCATTATCGGCCTGAATATGTACACCATGTGGCTCTATCCATTCACAGATTTAGCTGAAGATATTGAAGCCACTGAAAGAGCAAAAACTTTCTTATTTGGATGGTACGTTGCGTTGTGTTGACTCTACTATTGCCATAGTGCACTAAATTATTAAACAAATTGCTTCTCCGAACTATTTATATTGATGAGTTGCTTCAGGTAAATCCCTGTACCACTGAATAGTTAAAAGCTTGTCCATCATTTTGGTTAAGCATAAAAAATGTTTTCCTATAACTAACTGTTAATGTATATGGTCGTTTCAAAGAATAAGAAGCTTGAGATCCACCGATGGAATTCAGACTGAATAATGATGCATTCAAAAAGAAAAAAGAAAACTGAACTGTTAGTTCACTTCACCCTCGTTCTTAATTGTGACACAAGAATATAACAAACTTCCAGGATCCTGCATCCATTGGTGTTTGGAGATTATCCAGAGATCATGAGGAAGATTGCTGGTTCCCGCCTTCCATTTTTCACCGACTATGAATCTGAGCTCGTTATTAATGCGTTCGACTTCATTGGACTGAACCACTACAGCTCCTTGTATGCGAGCAATCCTCCTAACACATTTGAGGGACCCCTACAGGACTTCACTGCAGACTTGGCCACACTTTTCAGAGGTCCAATATCTGTAGACATTGCTTTGTATGCTCATATGCCTACAAATATTCTAAGGGTTGCCCTGCTTTGTGTCTATTTACAGGTACCAAGTATGACCCTCCTTCTGCAATGGTGAGATGGAGAATTTGTTTTTGATTGAAAATAATAAATATTCAAAACAGCTATTAAGTGTCTTGATTGGTCTACTTGATGCAGATTCTTCCAGGTAAAATGGTAGATCCTCATGGACTAGAGCTCATACTTGAAAATTTCCGGGAAAAATATGGAAAATTGCCGTTTTATATCCAGGAAAATGGTCAGTAGTCCTTGTGGCTAAACATAACTAAATTATAATTTTCATCTCAGAAATTGTTAGTAATGCTGCAGAATTCTGTGCTGATTTGACTTTGCATGGTGTCAGGAGTTGGAGGAGCAGATGACACCCTGGATGATGTGGAGAGGATTGGCTACTTGTCCAAATACATAGCAATCACACTGAAAGCCATCAGGTATTTTAGCAATAAGCATATGTTTTAGAACACAGAAGCACGTGCTAACAGCATTTGGTGTCATTTGCCAATTCTAGGAACGGAGCCGATGTGAGGGGGTACTCTGTATGGTCATTCATGGACCTGTTTGAGATATTCGGTGGGTTCAAGTTGCGTTTTGGCCTTGTTGCTGTCGATTTCAACACTGAAGAACGGAGAAGGCAGATGAGGCGTTCTGCTCACTGGTACTCGGACTTCCTGAAGAACAATGCTGCAATCGAATTGGAATGTGATTTTACGACTAAAATCTCTCATGCTCAAATTTGACCGCTGGTAACTCTTTATGTGAGTTCCCTGGACCAACCAGAATTAGCCTAAGCACCAGGAAGATTCCCATCAAGGAGGCCACAGGATCTGTCTCGAAACTGGTAGTGAGAATATAAGACAACCTATTATAACTCTTAGGACATTGTATTTGTCGGATTCATGTTTGTAAGCTCTCAACTCACTATGAGTTCGATGAACACAGAGGATTTTTGCGCTGCAATGATGCAGCTGTTCTGATAATATTGCCCTCTTATTTATAAGTGAGAATACATGGCCTTGATAGCCGAAACTACTGGCCATAGTAGCCCTATCAACCAGGGCAGAGGACACGTCCTCTGGAGAGCAATTGACGCTACTAACACTACTTCCTAAAGACCAGGTCCTGCTAACAACCTTGACTACTTCAGCCTAATGACTTAACCTGACTGAAACTCTGAATCTACTGAACTAAACTGAAAGACACAAAAGGCAATGTACTTAGTACTAGTTGAACCACTGAAGGTTTAGTTGCTTGAGTTTATCTTATTAATTAGAAGCAGCAAGGAACAGACAGGAATGTGCATGGAGAAGTTGGAGAAAAAAACATAAAAGCATGGGAGTCGTTTCTCAGTTTTACTAAGAGGCTAACACACAGAAATTTTCATTAAAGAATGATAATCCAAATGTAAACATTTCTTTTCATGGAACTACATTGACAATAACAGTCTGGATAGCCAGCTAAAAACGATACCCCAATTATTTAGAAAGAAAGTAATGTACTGCAATGAAATCTGGTTCATACTTTGATAACACTACTGGCATACCATAAGCAGCTAAAGAAAGGACCAATACCCATTTTTCGCACAGTGTACAACTACATGAAATTTGATGATCAACATCAAGTTTGATATCTGATTTCAGACATCACATTAGGGTTTTTTTCTGAATAAAGGTCAAATCATACAAGATTGTAGTGTTTGAGTTGAGTTACAAAGGCAGCCCATTCATGTAATTAGATGTATTTGATCATACAAAAGTAGGACAGAATTCTGTTTCACCTTTGACAAATGGCACAATCAAATGCTTCTGTACACCATCTTCAAATTTTTTCGCAGAAGTTTGCTTTTTCCCTCCTTTCTTCACCTATCAAATACACTCGCATCTAAATCATAAAAAGTAAACAGTTTAAAGAATATGTAAACTTAAAATACCTGGGCGTCTGGATTCACTGAAAGAGCAAGTATGGCACCAAGTGCTTCAGCAAATGAATCTCTAACAGAAGATACACTATCTTCCAAACCCTGTGATAGAACATCAATAAAAGGAATGGATTCAGCATATGGTTTTTTAGCAAGCTGAGTTGCACTAAACTCGAGAAAGAAAGGAGATAAACAATACCTTGACACAATAAGTCATAGAAGTATCAAATTCAGCCATACCCAACCCAGGCCCACCGGTATTAGCAAGTGCCTTCAAGCATCGTGCTGCCGCTACTCTGACAATGAACGATTTATCACTTACACCTCCTCGCATAATGATACGGAAAGCCTCCTGGTAAGCTGCAGCACCACCACCACCACCAGAGCCTTCCAATGCATTTTCAAGCAAGAGAAGAGCGTCTTGTCTCACAAAGTCCTGAGATTTTTGTTTAAGAGCACTGTCAGAATTTCTTTTACTGGTAGAGAAAAAGCAGCAACTTCCCATCTTATAGGAATCACTATTTCTTGATATTCAAATAAAAATGTTCCATAAGTAAGTCTAAACCAAAATCATGTATTGCAAAACAAATTTTGGAGAAATGCACATGAAAAGAATTGTGAATAGTTAGACTTACAAAAGGAAATAAAGAACAGTACAGAATTGCAGGGAAAGCATACAACCTCATGATATTTCATAAGTTTGGCTACAATGCTTGATGTCTCAATCAGCCCTGCAGTAATCTTGCGCCCGAATAAACGGTAAATTTCTCCCAGACATTGTGCTGCGCCTGTTTGGAAATTATTGGCTTTTATTAAATTATAGAAACAGAACAAATTATGAAAATGAATAAGGTGATCATGAGATAATATTCACAATAATCTGGCCTGAACAAGAAATTGAGACATCAGCATCTCATTGCACAACACAGGTAAGAAGAAAATGTGTTAATCCATCATGTCGGTGCTGCTTTGGCAGATAAGATCGGGACCTCTCTGGTAAATCTTAAAGGTTGTTTAAATGATCAGTTTACTGCAATTTTCATGGACAAACTTTGAGGAGCTTTTAAATGTTCGCAAAACTGATCTTTGGTTTGCTGCACTTGGCTAGGAATTGTGACTATAAAATACTTATCTGCCCCAGCCTTGGTTTAGTCCAGGGCTTGCCAAAACCTTAACCCAATACAAAGGGAATTCAATTCAGGTATGATTAGGGCTCTCATGTACCAATCAAAACCTGACTCTGATACTGCATACCCTTAAGCCTTGGCAGCTAAAAACAATCAATTGAACACACTTTCTGTGTTCACACTTTGACCCATTTCATCCATTCTTAATCTTTCATTTTAACCAAAGTCAGTTAAGAGGAACAGAATGTTCATGCCTTATTTCATGAAAAGAGTTTTTTCTAGAATATGCAGGAGAATAGTGTATCATTGCATTAAGAAGAAGAGCCCACAGAATACAACACGCCCAAAGCACATGCACACACACCCATTTGGCTAGAGTTCAGTTACATTCGCGTCTTTGACAACAAATATGACACGACAAGAAAGAGTTATGGACTTACTAGAATGGAAGTTATTTCCCCATGGACAACTAAAGACATGCATTGATCTCCACTGCTGAAGGTCTTCGGTTAGGCCCGTAGAATTTTTCTTTTTCTCGAAATCGCAGGAGATTAGACCCATAGAATGAAGTGTTAAAGGGTACAGAAAGTCCATGCGTATTTGTGCACTTATGACTATCAAAGTTTGAAACTTTGAGCCCTATCAAGGATAGCTTACTCCAGAAAAAGAATACATATCAATATATGTATGCATCATCTAAAGGCGCACACAAAGCTGATGTCTGATAAGTCGAGTGTCAGTTTTCCTTAACCAAAGTCAGTTCTCAAACTTCAGCAGTGGTCTCACCACAGTACCACACCACTGTGCTACATGCCTTTAGTGCTAATCATGTTTAGAAACAGAAAAAAGGTATTTTCAAAAGCAATAACTACCGATCACTTTTTCTTGTACTTCCTAAAACATTCACTTCTCTGCCCATTTTTCCCAACTGAGTGAGGCAGGGAGAGATTGTGAAGGCTTCAGCGGGTGCAGCTTTAGTGCGAAAATCAAGCTATCGCAGGAATGGTGGTCTCTTTAATAGGCAAATTGAGCTAAATTGCTTACAGCTTCGTGAGGTGGCATTTTGGAAGCTGTGAACTCATTGGCTGTAAAAGTAAATAGGCTGCAGCAGTTTTAAGCCCAGATGGCCCATGACTAGACCACAACCCCATGCATTGTAGGAGTGCATTGTACATCTCACTTTGCAAGATCAGCTAATTGATCTGATAAAATTTCATTTTTTAATTAATAAAATTGCTGAATTTCCAAACAGATGGGTGACGATTCAAACAAATCTACAGGGATGAATTGCAATTCCTAACCTGCAAATGCCATGGGCTCCGCTCTTTTCACATCCACCAACCAACCCTGCAAGGTACTCGCCCTTGAGTATACGGATATTGCATCGCCTTTCTCGATTATTCTGCCCATCGCTGATGATGCCAATCGCCGGACAGGGCGCCGGGCCCCAAGTACAAGCAAGGCTTGGAGAGCGTCCTCACATTTCCTTTGCCAAAGTTGTATGGTCTCCTGCATAGCACCACCAAAACACACGATTCAACATCAGTGTTACCCAGCCAATCTTCCATTCAGACTGTGGTCGCTGCAGGCGTCATGCCTGCTCTTCTGTTGCCCCTTCAACCACAGTTAAGAGTTAACCCAACCACATGAGCATAACCAAGTTGCTAGAGTGGAGGTCACTATCGCTGTGCAAAAACTAGTAATGAGATAGATTGCCAATTCGGGCAGATCACAGCTGAGCAACACCATTTGCAACTCGCTGGAGATCCAACGGGAGGGAACCACCCCGTACAAACACCCACAGCGGCATCAGCAGACGTACAGGCGCGCATTGCTCTAACGGGAGAGATCTGCGCGCTAGGGAATGAAGTCGGCAAGGTAGGAGCGGACCTTGGAGGCCTCGTCGATGGCGGAGGAGAGCTCAGAGAGGAGGTCGAAGCAGAGGACCGCGTCGGGGGGCTTCTGCCTGGCCGACGCCACCACGGACTCGAGCTGCGCCACCAAGGCGCCGAACCGCGACAGCGGTATGGGCTCCCCGCCGCCGCCCTTCGCCATGGGGAGGGGTGGGGGCGGGAGCGCGTGACGGGTGTTTGGGGGTCGTCTTGTTCAAGCGAGATCTACGAACGCCAGAGCATGGGGTGTTGCGATTTGGGACTCCGGGAGTGGCAGGGACGGGCTGGTGCCTGGTGTGTTCGGCCGTCCAGCTCGCCGAGCCGACGAGACGGTGGAAGAGGGATCCGAGCTCCGGTTTTGCGGAAAATATCAAAAGTAATTCGAAAAATTTTGAGTGTATCGTAGCATACAAAATCATAATTACAGTTTACATTTCTCTAATTATCACCGACAAGTACAAAATGCTTTCAGAGTTTTCAAAGTAATTTCAACTAAAAAAATCTATTTTACTAGTGGGCCCTCCTACGGTACTCCCGTTACTTCCTAGAAGGTAAGACCTTAAACAAATCCGGTCCACATTGATTTTTAGAAAAAGTAAAACCCCTTAATAATTAAAATATTTAGAAAAATAAATAAAATACTACATCTCCTGTCCTCCCGGGAGAAGTCCACGGCTTGACGGTTTCTCTCACTGGAGAATGAATGTTCGGCGGTTCCTCTCTTATCCTAGCACGGGAGCATGGACACAGAACATGTAGCTGAATGTTTCTAAGAGTTTTTTTTATTTTTACTATATCCATGTCCTTGTCACGTTCTTCTCTTTTTTTCTTGTGAGGAAACGGAACAGCTCGACATGATCACGTGAGGGAAAATAACTAAATAACCAACTTTGAGGAGCTTTTAAATGTTCGCAAAACTGATCTTTGGTTTGCTGCACTTGGCTAGGAATTGTGACTATAAAATACTTATCTGCCCCAGCCTTGGTTTAGTCCAGGGCTTGCCAAAACCTTAACCCAATACAAAGGGAATTCAATTCAGGTATGATTAGGGCTCTCATGTACCAATCAAAACCTGACTCTGATACTGCATACCCTTAAGCCTTGGCAGCTAAAAACAATCAATTGAACACACTTTCTGTGTTCACACTTTGACCCATTTCATCCATTCTTAATCTTTCATTTTAACCAAAGTCAGTTAAGAGGAACAGAATGTTCATGCCTTATTTCATGAAAAGAGTTTTTTCTAGAATATGCAGGAGAATAGTGTATCATTGCATTAAGAAGAAGAGCCCACAGAATACAACACGCCCAAAGCACATGCACACACACCCATTTGGCTAGAGTTCAGTTACATTCGCGTCTTTGACAACAAATATGACACGACAAGAAAGAGTTATGGACTTACTAGAATGGAAGTTATTTCCCCATGGACAACTAAAGACATGCATTGATCTCCACTGCTGAAGGTCTTCGGTTAGGCCCGTAGAATTTTTCTTTTTCTCGAAATCGCAGGAGATTAGACCCATAGAATGAAGTGTTAAAGGGTACAGAAAGTCCATGCGTATTTGTGCACTTATGACTATCAAAGTTTGAAACTTTGAGCCCTATCAAGGATAGCTTACTCCAGAAAAAGAA